>JXCR01072152.1:8001-23558 GCA_002079205.1 Phalaenopsis hybrid cultivar
TTTATCATAAAATTACAGGTGATAATGAGACGGAGAATAACCAGATAGCTGATTTGGAATGAAGAGGAAGAGGCCTGCTTGACTTCGGCGCTGCTTCTGCAAGTGTTATATCAAATAGTCTTCATAGTTAATTTGGTTCCATTTAGAAGCTGAGGTCATTGGTATCTTCATGTTTGAGTTGCAATGCATCTATGATTTCAAATAAAAATATAAATAAACATTTAATAAATTTTGATTTTGTGCCTTCCTGATTTTCATGAGATGTGAGACTCCACAAATAAATCATTAAATGTTAAGAAATTATTATTTTTTTTTATCAGTAATATTTTGTGGCTCAACTCTACATAAAGATTGTGTTCATATTCAAGATTGTGTATTCAATGGTTATAAATATACTAGATATATGGGTATACTGCATAATTTACATCTATAATCAGAGGACGATGACCCCATCAAAAACTTGTAACTTGCATGATACGATCCTAATATTCTAATAATTTTAATGTTGGCATAACTTGATATCACACTACAATTATTGATATTGGTTTTTAAATAGTCACATTTTAATAAGAGATCATGAATGATTTGACCACGCCATGCAAACAAAAATGGATAGGCTCCAATTTGACCCATCGGGCTGCACCAGATCGACGGGTGATGCCCGTGCAAGTCCTGTGACTAAAAATAAGGTCAACATCTGTTGCAGGGTAATTTGGGGACGGTGCACCCGTGTCTGTACGGTGCGCCAATGTAAGAGTATGTAGTGAGCTCCACAGCTTTAGGGGGTGCCTGCACCATGTTAGATAACGGGTGACATTTCCATGCCCATGAGTGTGCAGCAAAAATAATTTGAATGTCACTAGAAATAAATTATGTAACATCAAATGATGTGATAAAATTCCAATACCAATGTAAGCAAGAGTCCATCAAACTTATCACAGTACATCGGAACATGACACCGCCGTGCTAATATATATACTGCTCATTCCACATAAAAAAAATTCAAAGATTAATTTATTTTAATAGATAATAATTGGATGTAGTGGATCCACCTTATCGTGTCTGAGAATCCCAGGAAGATTTCCTTGTCTATTCTGTAGTGCAATCCCTTGCCTCGATTTCCTTAGATTCGCGATTTCAAGCGACGGAGGTAATCTATGCGTGTGTGTTTCTTGAATAAGGTTTTCGTGAAGTGAAAAAGAGTTGAAGAGAAGAATTTCGGTGTGTGTTTCTCTTTTGGGATCTCCATTATTTGTAGAGAGGAGATCTGAGCGAGCTTTCTAGATTTTTCTAAATTTCATAAGTGTCCTCAGTAGTCAAAACATAGAACTCTAAATGCCCCATTAAGTCTTTTTATGGGGCATTTACATATATATATATGTATATGGTCATTGGGCGGCAAGTCGGTAGGCAAACTGCGTTGTCAGTCGTAAGGACTCTCTGATCCGAGTTTGATATGTACGGGGATGGATAACACATATGTGGAGCGATGTTATCATATATATATATATATATGGTCATTGGGCGGCAAGTCGGTAGGCAAACTGCGTTGTCAGTCGTAAGAACCCTCTGATCTGAGTTTGATCTGTACGGGGATGGATAACACATATGGGGAGCGATATTCTCAAATACCATTCTCTTAATTAAAAAAAATTAAAGATAATTAAAGTCTCTAATACAGTAATTAATGCCTTGAATATATTGTACTAGGCTCAAAGGTACGAAAAAATATTCTGTCCAGACGTCCGAACTGTGAAGCACAGTCGAAAATGTATCTGGCGGCCGAAATCTTCGCAGTAATACTTGATATTGAGCAAGCGAGAGTTAAAAGATTATACCACCATTCAACTCTATCTCTTGATATTTATTCTCATCCATTTTTATAAGATATCAAATTTGTCATTTATTTATTTATTTAGTGTTATCTAAGGTATTAAATTTATTTTATTTATTTATTTAATTTCATAACATTTATTTACGTTTTGATAAGTACTACTCCTTTATATTTAAGGGGAATTTACATACATACCACACAAATCTTTTATATTTACATATCTATTTAACACGTAAATTTTAATATTTACATAAATATACAACACTCAAATCTTTAATATCACACCTACTTAAGAAAAAAAGGTTAAATTTTTATTTTCGTGCATAAATNGTTATATTTTTATTTTAGTGTATAAATTTATCACACCAGAGCATCATAAATGTAAATTAGAAAATTTCGGTGTTAGATATGTAAATGTAAGATAATTGTGTGGTATGTATGTAAATTTCCTTTTTTTTATGATTTATTCAAATAGACCAAACTCTATTTAAATAGAAGCGTGGGAATCAGCTACCCATTCACCCCACTTCTTAACTTTGCCTTTTTACATTTATACCCTAAACATGTAGAAGTTGATGTTTAGAGGCTTTATATGAAAATACGTAAGAATTAAGTGGCATGTATGTAAATGTTAGAAAATTAAAAGTGATGTGTGTATGTTGAATTGATTGAGGATAACTTGTGTGCTTGTGTTTCTTCCCTTTTTTTAAGGGCATATTTGATGCACCTCGGCTTGACAACACGTAAATCAAGTTCTTGTTCTCTTTTAATCCCGCGATTTTATGATGGGAGACTACACTTTCAACTATTATTCCTCGAATAAGTGCGCAATACTTTCTATTTCTTCGAATAATAATGATGATGATGATAATAATAAAGTCAAAGTTGAGGTTCCCAATCAACTTCTATTGCTAGGGAGGGAGAAAAATAATAGTTGACTTCAAAAATAAGATTTTTTATATGTGTTTTTATTTGGAGCAGTTATATAAATACTTGATGCGTGGTAGAAATCTGCGGCGGTACAGTAACGGATTATCGTCTTAGCATTGTATGAGAATTCAACACACACACATAGATGAAAGAGAAACGAGCAGAGACAATTCCATAAATTTTTAGGTGGAAAACCCAGAAAGAGAAAAACCACGGGGACTGCCCCAGTTGTGAAAATCCACTTTTGTTTGATGATTACAGAAATCATATGTCACACAGGCAGGAAAGATAATTATATTTTTCAGATTACAATTTTGATTGTCGGCGTCTGATCGACGACGACCGGCGGTGATCGACGGAGGGCGGCGATGGTCACCGATGGTCGGTGGTGGTCACCGATTGTCGGTGGTGGTCGATATCGGCCGACAACGATCGACGATGACAAGGATGATGTTGGACTTGAGCTCCTTCTCAAAGCCTCAAGTTCTCTCTCCAACCCCCTCTTATATGAGATGTGGAGATCTATTTATAGTGTTCTGAGTGTATAGGATGATGTTGGACTTGTTCATTGACTACCGCCGATCACCGCCGACCACAGCTAACCAGACGCCGTCAGCCAATGTTGTAATTTGGAAAGCTAGTAACCCTTTTCCGTCTGTGAGATAAAGGATTTCTGTATTCATCAATCAATAGTGGATTTTCACAATTGGGCCAGACCTAGTGATTTTTCCTTTTCCGGGTTTTCCACATAAAAGTTTATAGAGTCATCACTGTTTGTTTCTCTTTCATTTATGTGTGTGTTGAATTCTCGTACAACACTGAGACGATAATTCATTACTCTACTACCGTGGATTTTCTAGAACGCATCATATAAGAACCCAATCAACAACCTCTTAATAAAATAAAATAAATAAATTAATTAATTGCAATCAACATCTCAATATTACATGCATGACCACTTAATTCCTCTCCATTTATATATTCTACACCTAAACTTCAATATTTACATACACAACCACCTAACCTATGCATGCAAAAGGTGCATTTCTTTTTCTAAAAGTTAAAAACGTGGTAGTTCTTATTTGACAAGAAATATATGAATGATGTAGATATAAAAGATATAATTTAGGGGTTAGATATGTAAACACGTAAGAATTGGACGATATATATGTAAATGCTCCATAATCATAAGACAAGGATATAAAATAGTTTAGCGTTTGAAGGCAAAATAAAGAATATCAAAATGTCACGTTCGAGCACTCACTTTGCTCGAAAAGAGCAGAGGAAATGTCGGGTCTGAACACTCGCATTGCCCCTAGAAAATTATTGAATAGTATAAAATTTGAAAGCAGAACGAAGAACCCTGAAGTGAGGCTTGAGCGCTCACTTTGCCTTAAAGAGTACAGGAGTAGTACAATACTTATAAACAAAATGAAGAATCTCAAAGGGTAAGTTTCGAGCACCAACTTTACCCTAAAAAATGTATCAATAGCACAGTGTTTGAAAACCAGATGAAAAATCCCAAATGATTTCGTTTGAGCACTCACACTGTCCTAAAAAGCGAAAATGATATTCCATGAGAAAAAAAAGAATGACATTTATACGCTGAAAAAAAGAATAATCGTGTATCATCGCCGTTATCTGTGTATACATATGTTGAACGAACTAATACATGTGTCGGGTTCGAGTGCTCACATTGTCCTAAGAAAATAGAGGGAACGGGTAAAGTGTTTGAAAATAAAGCCAAGTATCCTAAAGTATCGGATTCGAGAGTTCACATTGCACTAAAAAAAAAAAAAAGGAAGAAGAATAGTATAATGTCACAATCAACCCTAAGAAACAAATGGATGGAACTGACTTTAGTTGGACTTTCATATGGAAGCCTCCGAGTGTGCCAAATAGAAATTTGATGGATGTGGTCCAAAAGCGTTACTGTTTACCACTACACAAAAGCATGAAACTCTTGTTTATGGGACCCACTATATAGAAAATTTTGTGGGAGCGGGGCCCACACATTGACTAGTTTCCCTCAATGACTCTAATTGTAGAGATTAGAGAGATTAAAGTAATCATGATTAAAGGAGATGGTTATATATATATATATATATATAAAAGATTGACCCTCCAACCAACCTGATTTTCTTAACAACTTGATCCCGCACTGCAGGGCTGATGCACTCAGACATCTTGCACCCATGACTCGAGGATATCATTTGTCAACCAAAGTATCACGAACCTCATTTGTCTCGAACCCGTGACTCCAAGATCTCATTTGTCAACCAAAATATGTCGAACAACGCAACTGTCAACTAAAGTATCACAGACCTCATTTGTCCAACACTCGACCCTACACTGTAAGAAAGATGCATTCAGACGATCTCAAACCTGTAACACCAAAATACTCATGACTAACAACGAAGCTATCAAGTCATATATTTTATGAGAGAGAGAGGCCAAAGAAAGCACCGTTAATAAAATCATTGCAACCACCAAAAAGTTATTTGTCCTTCATTTCAGTGTCCATGCATGAATCATGATGGCCTGTCACATGACAGAAACCATGGAGTCATCAAATATCAATGCATATCCTATAAGTAAAATTAAGAAATGATTTTATATTGATTTATTGGGCCTGCAATTCCTATGTTTTCATAAATTTAATTAGTAATGCGTAAAAATAACATGATTATTTATATGAGATTGTGTTAATCATAAAATTTAATAGAAGTGTTAAAATAATATTCAAACTCTTACTCATATCTTTCGTATCACATCAAAAATATTTTCATACATATATATATCATAAAAAATATGTGTGAATGACCTGACTCATTGGTGCGGCCTCTGGCGTAAGTCCCTTGGATCGGGGGTTCGAATCTTGTGACGTGGGCCCTTTGAATCAGGAGTAAGCACACCAGAGTTTTCAAACTTTTGGGGGAATAATATTTGGTGCCCACAGAACCAAATATCAATTTCACCTTTTTAATATATATATCACAAAAAAATGTTGCATGTATTTATTACTATATATTACTCACCTAATTGTATAAGCAAGAAATTGCAATTTAGACCCCCAAAATTCCATGAAATTGCATTATGAAACAATGGAGCCCTTCATGTCTAAATACTACAAATAATGAATTGTCTTCTTCCCTGCATGTTTTCAAAGCCACCAGCTAATGTTTTAAGCAGCCATGTGTGGTATTTGGTTGCAGTCATTTCACTTGCCAGAAATGTAACTTCTACCATCATTTTACTTTTCAAGTAAAATAAATTTTACATAAATACCATTCAATTCTTATGTATTTACATATCTAACCTCCAAATTTTAATATGTAGATGCATGCAGTCATATCCTTAATAGCATTTAAAAAAAATACCATAATTTCCTACATTTCGAAGGTTAAAAAGTCATTTGCATGCATAATTTATCACACTAAAATTATATAAATGTTTAGGGGTTAGATATGTAAATAAATAGAAATTTTGCGGTGTATGTGTGTAAGTTCTCCAATTTTGTATTCTCACATTTACATATACACTCCTCAATTCCTATGTATTTAATTATACATGGAACTCATTTTATCCGTGAATCACATCTAAGAGATAGTACGAGAAAGGAGAGGGAGATCATTGCTCGTAGTATTAATATCTCTTTTATTTGTGTTTGGCCGCTCGCTCTCGGCTATTCGTATTCGATCGTTCGCTGATCACATATGAGACAAAATTATTGCATGAGGACACATGCAAATTTGCATCAGGTGTCTAATAACATGGTATCATGTGGCAACCCGGGCCCGAACCGTGCATGTCAGTGGACCGAAATTGTCACTTGGCTCCCTGTTATTGGACACCTGTTATTGGACACCTGAAGACAATAATTTCTCCACATATGAGTTTGGATGATTGGGCTGATCAAATGGACTCATTTCCTTAGCAGGCCGCCTGGATAGGAACAAAGGCCCATTTGAGCTTTATATCTAACACATCTAAATTTTATTTTATTTTATTATTATAATTTTTTTTTTACATTTATATCACCATAAGCTTTCATATCGCAAAAAAATATTACTATTTTAACCTTTAAAATTGAAATACTCATTTTTATGCATATGCAAGATGCCATATATTTAAAAAATAAAGTTTGCTAGATATATAAATACATAAGAATTGAATGGTATATATGTAAATATTTCTTAAATTTTATTGCATGTAAAGTTGGATTCATTTTCTTAATTCATAAACTTTTCATATCACATAAGAAAATATCACTATTTTGATTTTTAATAAGTAAATATACATTTTTACCTATAAAGAGTGTGGCATAAACGTAAAAATTGAAAATTTAAGTGTTAGATATGTACCTTGAATTTCTTAGGAGAGTTTAAATTTTTTAAGAATATGTTTGGGATAGCTTGTTATCTATTTATATTTCAGATGACCGCCACAATTCTATTTGGGGAATCACTATAATATACGTTTTTTTCGACGGCTACAGTCAGTCGGTTATGATTAATGCACTCTTTCTTTTTCCCAAGCTCTCCATGTCAAGGCCTTCAAAAAGAAGCCCTAAATCTAACGAAGAAGAAGAGTTCTTCCTTGCTTTCTTAAGCACTCCAAAATTAAGCCCTCAAAAAATTGAAAATGAGAAGAAATTCCTAACTTGTCCCTCGATGAAGCCAAAACTGGCTAATGAGGGGTACTTAGAGCATGCCAAATGAGACTAAACCTATGGGTTTAACACCCACCCACGCATATCTCCTTAAGCCCAACGAGATCTCTGCAATGTCGGCTCGTTGGGGGGTGGTCCAGCTTTAAATCGACGCTAGAAACATGCTTTTCGTGATCTGGAAATGAACAAGCGCTCAGGTGGCGCCTATCTTCTCGTCTCTCGTGAAAAGACCGGTTTGAGATTTTTGGGCGCCTAGGAGCCAAAAACTGGCGCCAAACTTCCAAGGACTAGGTTTTGACCATTCAGGAGGGCATTTTGGGTGCTAGGATCCGGTCTAGCTCCGAATACCCTAATTTACACCTGGTGCGCTCTGATCCCGTAACCTAAATAATGAGCATTTTGCTCGTCCAATGGTTGGAGAATTTTTCGCCAACGGGAGCTTCAGATTACGATGCGGACAGGGCGTTCTAAACTCTAATTTTAATGTAGCACACGTAGGAGGGCTCCGTGACTTCTCTCGAACCCAGGGAGGCTTTGAATAGATTTAGAAGGACATCTAAACACTGGGATGGACATCAAACATGTTCAATGCCTTGAGTAGGCCCGCTCAACTATGGATTCTCTCGGTTAAGAAAGAATCGTTGTAGACCCTGGTCTCGTGCCCCAAATAAATACCAAATGTTTCAAATGTGTGTCATGAGCTACGGGATGCTATGCATGAACAACGAGTCATTCCGAGCTAGTCAAGCGACCAGCCTGCACACGTGGTATCAAAATTCGATGCCAACAACCACACTTTATTAGGTGAAATGGAAAAAACAAGTACTAACCACAAAAAAAAAAAAATTAGAAAGCAGCAAGAGAATAATTCCTTAAATAGAATTGTGATCACAATTTGAATTGCAAATGAGAGAAAAAACTATCCAAAATAGAACTTGATATCGAGATACTCTATATAACCAAGTTAAAGGAGACCTAATTTTACCCTTTTCATAACCAAAAAGGGTAAGATTAATATATTATTAAAAATTAGGTGTTAGATATGCGAACAAATAGCAATTGAGTGCTATATTTGTAAATATTTCTCAATGGAAATAAAAAATAAAAAAGAAAAATTCCATTGCCGGGATTTGAACCCGGGTCGCCTGGGTGAAAGCCAGATATCCTAACCGGACTAGACGACAATGGATTTCTGTTTCCTTTTCTATTTAATAAGTATTAAATAAATTGGTAAAAAGGAAATTTTGGAACCCGCTTTCTTGAATGCCAAGCCACTGCGTTTTTCTTTAGGTTTTGTCGACTCGGAGAAGAAACTCAGAGCTTCTCTTTCTTCTGTTCTTCCCGCCATTGAAGCTCAACGTTGAACACCTTCATAGCTGATTCACGACGCCGCGTTAGCTTCCATCCACCGCGCTTTTTCCGCAGCTTTAGGTGATTTCTTCTGAAAAAAATCGTTTTTTTTAAAGAAAAATTTCTTTTTTGGTTTTGATCTTGTTTTTTTTTAAATTATTTTTTTAGTTGGATTTGAATTACCATGCGAAGATTTTCTGCCCTGATTTTGTTTCCTGTAATTTCAATGCTGTTAAGAAAAACAAAAAATGAAGTATATTCCCCAACTCCATAAGATGTTGCATCTCTATATCCTTCTACTACTAGAGGAAAATTATTTTGAAATAATCCCACACCGGTTTATGTGCTCTAACAGAGCAGCTTTCTTTCTGCTTTTTCGAAAAGGTTTTCTAATTTTCTTTTTTTGCATGCAAATATCAATTTTATATCAAAGCATTATCATATATAAATTATAAACTTCAAATATTTTAATTCATATGAACAACACATTTATCTTTTAAAGATGTAGAAGGATTAAACAATATAAGAAGAGTATTTCTTTATTGGTAAAAGTTTAAGCAATTGATCATCACAAACACATCTTTCTTAGAATATTCCTTTGAGATGGGAATTCCTAAGTGGAAACCCCAACTCAAATTCAATATGAAATCCGTTTTGAGCCCTAGCCTGTTCAAAGTAGGTCTACCTAGATAATTCTTTGGGTTTTATTGATCTCTTCGGTCAACACCAATACGTGTGGTGTGCTTGTTCAGCACGTCACACTTATTGGGGGCCCATTTGTTAACTTCATTTTGGTGAGTTATGGATTTGCAACATTTATCCCCTTCTTATGAAGAACATTTACATAACTTCATTTTGCTTATATGCAATTTTGAAACCATGTTAACCAATGAAATAAGTTCATTTCAAACAAGGGGCATTTACATACATATGACTATTTTTTTATCCAACTTTTTTTTACATTTGTTCCACACAAATCTTTCATATCATATAAAAATAACCACTATTTTAACTTTTAAAAGCAAAATAGACTTTTTCACGTATATGTAAGGTAACGTATAATTGAAGTTCAGGTGTTAGATATGTAAAGGTTTAGGAATTGGTTGGTATGTATGTAAATCTTCCTAAGAGGTTATTAGCCTTGTTGTTGGGTTTTACCATTTTTTCTTTTTTTTTGCTTCCTTCAGAATATGAAGCCATGTTTATTGTTGTAAATCTACCTAAAAAATATATAGGAATTGGCTGGTATGTATGTAATTATTCAAGTTGTTTACTTTATAGAATTATCTGTTCTTATTTACAGAAGTCTTTTACTAAATATTATTATTTATGCCCCTTCTTTTACCAAAGTTGCTTTAAATTTTATTTGATAAATTGATTGGCGGGATGAGATAATAGTGATTTTGTGATAGTGTAATTAGGATGTTCCTTCTCTATAGGAGTTCCTTCTCCTCTCTGCAGCTGCCATTACTTATAGAGAACTTGATGCCATCTATAGTGAAAGGTTTGTGCATGAGTTTGTTATCCAAATTCTATTGGGTTTCAATTGAAAAATGCGTACACACACGAGCATGCATGCATGTATAATCAGGATTTTGTGGATGTAATATTACACAAGCTTCTATTTTTCACTACTTTTTACTCATAACTTTTTTTTTCTTTTTGATATAATGAATTCTTCTCCTCTGTTTGTGAATTTTTTCATCTAAAATTTTTCATGTAAATCTAGATGTTGAAATTCAAAATAATGCGAAATAAAGTGAAATACTTCATATTGTTTCATTGATATGAACGAGAGAATAAATAACCCTTACAAAAATTCAGTAATAGGAAAAATAATAAAAAAGAAACGACATGAAAGGAAAGATATATCACCTGGTATCTCCAATAATTAATTCATATTAATTATTAGGAGATATAGGAATTAACATAAAATAGGGAAACAAATAATTCCTAATCCAAGAAAATAAATATAAATTAGGAAAGAAAATATTTACTTATATTAAGGAAAGAATTTTTTCCTCATAACTTCTTATAGGAATAAATTATTTTCTATTATAATTCTTAACACTCCTCCTCAAGTTTGGAATGTATGTTAATAATTCATAACTAACTGAGTAGTGAAGAAAAATGAGTCGTTTTGATTATCGAATTTACTAGATTCAGGCTTGGCTGAATTTTGAGTTTTGTCTGCCATATGTTTTAGTGTAGAAAATATATTCATGTTTGGCTGAATTTGTTGGATTCAGACTTGCTGAATTTTGAGTTTTGTTTGCCATATGTTTCGGCGTAGAAGAGAGATTCAAACTTGGCTGAATTTGCTGGATTCAGGCTTGGCTGAATTTGCTGGATTCAGGCTTGGCTGAATTTGCTTGATTCAGGCTTGGCTAAATTTTGAGTTTTGTAGGGAAAAATACAACCTACAGGAAAACTGACTTTTAGTTGACCGTGGTTGTCGTTAGCTGCAAAAAAAAAAAAACATGTAAACCACACCCAATAATTCCGCTGACAGAGAAATCAACAGAAGAAAGGGCGGCTGGAAACATAGCTCCCTCTGACGCTTGGGTCAGGGAAGAAAAAAATACTGCAGGAGAAATGACCGGCTAGAACACAGCTCCCCCTGACGTTTTAGTAGGGAAGAAAAAAATATTGCAGGAGAAATGACCGGCTGAATTTTGCTGGCATTGTCCGATCGACAGTAACGATATCTCCGGCGAGATGACGATGAGGCGGGTGGCGGCATCGCTGGTGGAGCCCTTGCTCACGACCCTCTTCTCGATTTATTTGGCTCATGCAGACGTCGCACGCAATGAACGCAACATGTTCTGTCTCGACTGTGTGGACGCCGACTCTAGTGCATTATGCCTTTATTGTTGCTCTGAGCGACATGTTGGGCATCACGTTATTTAGATACGACGGTTGTCTTACCACGATGTGGTTTGTGTGGCGGAAATCCGAAAGGTTCTTGAGATCGGGGGAGTTCAGACGTATGTAATCAACAGCGCTAGAGTGCGCTTCCTCAACGAGCGACCCCAACCACGTCCTAGCGATAAGGATGCATCCCCGCACACGTGTGAGATCTGTGCTCGATCCCTACTCAGTAAGGCGGGGCTGAGGAGGAGCAGAACAAGACGTGTAGGTCAGGTGACTTCCGGTTCAAGAAAGGCCGGCCAACAGACAAAGCTTGCAAGAGAATGAGAAACAATAGTTGTTTTAAACACCAAGATGAGTGCCCCTCCCTTCCCGCATAGAGGATGGCAAGAAGGGAGTCAGACAATTCTCAAAGGAAGGTCGGTGGCTAGAGTACGAAATCTTGCTCTGATACCATGTTGAAATTTTGAATAATGCGAAATAAAGTGAAATACTTCGTATTGTTTCATTGATATGAACGGGAGAATAAATAACCCTTATAAGAATTCTGTAATAGGAAAAATAATAAAAAAAAACAATATGAAAGGAAAGATATATCATCTGATATTTCCAATAATTAATTCATATTAATTATTAGAAGATATAAGAAATAACATAAAATAGGGAAACAAATAATTCTAATCCAAGGAAATAAATATAAAATAGGAAAAAAAATATCCACTTATATTAAGAAAATAATTTATTCCTCATAACTTCTTATAGGAATAAATTATTTTCTATTATAATTCTTAACACTAGATGTCTGTTCATTTTTATTTTTTCAGTTTTCCTGCCTAAGATTGAGAATGTAAGAGATCTTTAGTCTAGTTATTAGGATCATGATCTTGTTTTTTTTTAAGCAAAAATAAAAAATCATAAGAAAGATTGCATTTTTCACTAACCAGGGTGAATTTTGAAAAAAAGAAATAAAAAATATATCCGAACCGATTACCGGCGCCTAAGCCAATTATGATGCTAGAGGCCAGATATCTACTCTTGAAATTTCTTTCTTAATGCACTTTAATTTTTATGAATGTATTATTTTTCTTATGAAAACTTGAGTTAGTGAAGTAAAATTAAAATATAGTTATTGTATATATAGAATAGTTCTTGCTTTATGTGTAACAATTCAACTCTGAGTATTGATTGTAAAAGTTTCTTTTTTTTTTTTTGGATTCTTTCCTGTGCAGTTGCTATAGAGAAGCAATAGTTGTGGCTGGTGGTTCTATAAACCTGCTGTTTCCTTCCAATGGTAAATTGCTGTCAACTTTTGCTCTTCATTCTTCTTCATTGTTGTTTGAGTAAAGGTTCAAAACATTCCTTTGACTATTGACATGATGTGATTTTAGCTCCAGAGTCTAAAAAAACGTCAAATTAGTCCCTAGACTTTGTTTTAATATGCTGGGGACTATTTTAGTCTTCATTAAAATGTTTGGCGATTTAATTGACATTTTTGTAAAATTTGAGACTAAATCGTCCTCCTATAGAGAGTATGGAAACCATTTTAACACTTTTCTCCCTTGTTGTTTTGAATGAGATTAGACCTAGATAATCAACTCTGCTGTGTTTGGAGGTTGAGATGCAAAAGGCATGTCAGTAATGGCGATGCCAGGAATATGAATTAGTTTTGTTGCACTCTTCTAGATTCGATGAACATATTACTGCACACCATGTCATTTAAGCACTAAAATTTAAATGTAATTTCTTAGAAGAATTCTTATTTGCATCACAACAGGCGGCGACGCCGTTAGTTGCAGGCATTGCGGTTGCAGCAGCAGCAGTGGGAACTAGAAGTTTGATTCAAGCATGGCGAGCTTTCAAAGCCCGCCCTATTGTACCTCGAGCAAGAAGATTCTATCCCGGAGGATTTCAGCCTGAAATGACCAGGAGAGAAGCTGCATTGATTCTTGGTGTAAGGTATTTATAGTATTTTGGCAAATTTACATACATACCAAAACAATTCTTTTGTATTTGCGTAATCTAACACCCAAAGTTTGATCTTTGCACTTAATGACATCTTGGTATCATAAACATTTCACTTTTAAAACGATAATGATGGTGGTATACTCAATGTGATGTTAAAGATTTGAGTGATACGCATGTAAATACGAATGCTTTGGTGTTATAGAATCACATGCTATGTAAGTTAGGTGTCGTTGATGGTTCAAATATTTCATACGATATATGATATAGATGACAAGATTAATGGTACGATGGGGTGAGCTTTGTTAAGAATGATCTGTGAGTTGACATGAATCTTGATGCAAATTTTACGAAACGAGGTGGAATTGATGATTTGATATCATAAGTTTTGGCGGCATCAATTCTTATGTATTTACATATCTAAAACCCAAAGTTTGATATTTACACCAATAACATCTTGATGTCGTAAAAAATTCACTTTTGAAAAGATAATGATTATGCTATTTTCAATGTGATGTTAGAGATTTGAGTGATATGCATGAAAATATGAATGTTTTGGTGTTACAGTATTGTGTGTTATGTATGTTAGGTGTTCTTGATGATTAGAATATTTCATTGGATATATGATTAAAATGATGGAGATTCATGGGGAGCGTGACGAGCCTTATTAAGAATGATAGATGAATTGGCATGAATCTTGATGCACAATTTAAGAAACGAAGGTTTTAGATGAGATGGAATTGATGATTTGATGCCATATAGTTTGGTGTCATCAATTCTAATGTATTTAGATATATAAGACCCAAGTTTGATATTTACACTTCTAAAATTTTGGTGTTATATACATTTCACTTTTAAAAAGACAATGATAGTGCTATTTGTGATGTGATGTAAAAGATTTGAGTTGTATGCATGTAAATATGATTGTTTTGCTGTTACAGAATTGTGTGCTATGTATGTAGGCGTTGTTGATGATACAAATATTTCATAAGATATACGATAAAAATGATGAGATTCATGGCGACGGTATGCGCTTTGATAAGAATGATCGATGAGTTGACATGAATCTGTTACGCCAGTTTGTGAACCGGTACAGGAGAGATCGGTTGAGGGTCATCCAACCGGCCCACCACAACAGCAGGCGGACCGATCGTTTCCCTGAGAAGGGGTGGGCGGGGCGGTAAGTTGATGCGGTAGAAGAAAGCAGGGAGCAGGTTCATGAGGGCCTTAATCACATACTCAAGGGGGAGAAATTAAAAAGGTCACGTCTAGGGTTGTGGGAAAGACGGTCTATCTCTCGAAAAGTAGACCATCATTGTATACATTTTCATTTGTTTTTCGTAAGAGCAGCTATCTTTTTAGTTTTTTTCCACCTATCCATTTGTCGTTCTTTGCTTGTTGATTTTGATTTGGAACCGTATCAGAATTTTGATGCAAATTTTACGATAACATGGAATTGATGATTAATGTCATTAAGTTTGCATTTTTTGTAATATCATTAAATAGAAAAGAATCTTAATTAGCTATTTAATGTGAATGAATGTTGTTGTTGCAGGGAACATGCTGCAATTGAGAAGATTAGGGAAGCTCATAGGAAGGTGATGGTTGCTAATCACCCAGATGCTGGTGGAAGCCATTACCTTGCTTCAAAGATCAACCAGGCCAAGGATCTCTTGACTGGCAACACCAAACCCTCCTCTTCAGCATTCTGAAGGCCACATTATATTTATATATATTGTCAAATAAGTAAATATTTAAAAAATTAAAGAGTTTAATGTATAAACAGATTTAAAATTTGTGGTATGAATGTGGATGGTCTCCCTTTATATTTGCAAATCTAAAATTTAATTTTTGTGTTTATGTAATATATCAGTGCTTGAATCATAGGTATATATATATATATATATATATATATATATATATATATATATATATATA
>JXCR01072154.1:0-11148 GCA_002079205.1 Phalaenopsis hybrid cultivar
GCTAAAGGAAAGTCTTGCTAATTCTGAAATATGGTCTATTAGCTATTATTAATGTAAAAAAATCATCATATGCACTAAAATAATGCTATATTGTCCAATTCTTATGCAACAAAACTACCAACTCTCACTCCATTTCTTTTTTTTAATTCTTTTAAATCATGCTCTACAAATCCAATCTCCATTTTCATATTTGAAAAGCCTCCTCTCCAAAAATCTTGAGAAGCAATCAATATTCATTTCACTCTCTTTCTCGGTAACTGTTACAGGCATTGGTTTCTAATTCTTCTTCTTTTAATTGTCTCTAGTTCGGTTCTTCTCTTGTATTTTTTTTTGAACTTCACAATATTTTTCCATCACTTCCTTAATGAGACAAGTAGTTTTTTTTTTCCATAGAGTAAACTCTAGAGTGTGGAAAATATTTAGTCTGTGTTGCATCTTATTATGTTGTACATAGGGCTGTCAAAAAGGCTCGTTGTTCGTGAAAAACTTGTGTTCGGCTCGATAAGAAGCTCATGTTCGATTTGTTCGCTAAGTTAACAAGCCAAACACGAACACTATTTTTGCGCTCGATATATGAATGAGCTGNTTTTTTAATTCTTTTAAATCATGCTCTACAAATCCAACTCCATTTTCATATTTGAAAAGCCTCCTCTCCAAAAATCTTGAGAAGCAATCAATATTCATTTCACTCTCTTTCTCGGTAACTGTTACAGGCATTGGTTTCTAATTCTTCTTCTTTTAATTGTCTCTAGTTCGGTTCTTCTCTTGTATTTTTTTTTTGAACTTCACAATATTTTTCCATCACTTCCTTAATGAGACGAGTAGTTTTTTTTTTCCATAGAGTAAACTCTAGAGTGTGGAAAATATTTAGTCTGTGTTGCATCTTATTATGTTGTACATAGGGCTGTCAAAACGGCTCGTTGTTCGTGAAAAGTTTGTGTTCGGCTCGACAAGAAGCTTATGTTCGATTTGTTCGCTAAGTTAACAAGTCAAACACGAACACTATTTTTGCGCTCGTTTGTTCGTTTGTGTTTATAATTGATGAGTAGTATGTTTTAAAATTTAATTGACTACATGACTACAAAGATTTATAATCAATTACAATTATTAATTAAAAAATAGAATAAAATATGCTAAATTTTATTTAAATGGTGTTTTAATATAAATAATAAGGTTTAAATCTTACCCCAACCTTTAACATGGAACGACTGCGTGACTGGGTTTATCAAAATAACTCTTTGTTCGTGAACAACTCGTGTTCGGCTTGCTAAGTAAACGAGCCAAACACGAACACACTTTTTGTGTTCGAAATATAAACGAGTCGATCACGAACATTGATATTTTTTAACGAGCCGAACACGAGCTGAGTTTGGGTTCACTCGTGTTTGACTTTTTTAAATCCCTAGTTGCAGATAAAATTTGATGTATGGGATAAACATCTTATATGCCGACATTTTTTCTTNCCGATTACGAACATTGATATTTTTTAACGAGCTGAGTTTGGGTTCACTCGTGTTTGAGTTTTTTAAATCCCTAGTTGCAGATAAAATTTGATGTATGGGATAAACATCTTATATGCCGACATTTTTTCTTCTTTTTTGTTGACTAAGATGAAATTGTTAATTTTGAAAAATTATAGTACATGCTTATAGGTTCTACGGTGATGACAACATGAAATGTGTCATCAATATGCAATAAAATTCATCACTATGCAAATGTTGGACCATAAGCCAAACTTAAAATTGGACATAATCACCTCCCTGCAAATGTCAAAATTTGTTGCGCTTAATTTGGATAATGTCACAAAAAATCAATAACTCAGCCAAATGAGTTATTTACCCTACATCGTTTTTGTTCATTTGTCTTGGATTGTTCAAATCATCTCTCAATTGACTTTAATAAATTACCAGCATTATTTTTCTTTTAGAATCTTATTTATATTATCTTGAAGAGTGCTTGTCAAATAGACTATGCCTAAACTGCTCAATATATTTTACAAGTTGGTGGCCATCAATAGTAAAATATTATGATCAAATCTTTTCTAAGGTGGTTAATAAAACTAGGCTCAATACTTGAGTACTCTCCCACATCTAATTTGACTTTCCAATGTATTAACTTAATGATCTCATTTGAGCACTTTTGTGTGTGGTGCATCCTTGTCATTAGTCTCAAAGGTTAATTTTGACTTTGCAATATCTCAATCCATTAGTGACAACTTAGTTAATGTTTGCGTTATTCTTGTATTCTTTTGCATTAGGAATTTTTTTATATTATGCAATGCCCGCCATTTATAAGCCCCCACATGATAGAATTTAAATCTAGCCATGCTCTTTCAGAATCAGCAGTAATATAGGTTCCAGTAGCTCATATTTTTTTTTATATTTGATGCGATATACTTTGTATCATTCTTCCTTTCTTGGGATATTATCATAGTTCTTGAAATCGACACATTAACACGTGGTATTATATTTTGCAACACTTCAGAGTTCAATGATTTTATTCACCTTCAATGATAACCAATGCACATTTATAGGACTTAAGGGTGTTAGTATTACCAATAATCTATCTCTACACGAGTAAGGCTGTCAAAAAAGCTCGTTGTTCGCGAACAACTCGTGTTCGACTCGTTAAGTAGCTCGTGTTCGACTCGTTCGTTAAGTAAACGAGCTGAACACGAACAAATTTTTAAAGCTCGAATTATAAACGAGCCGAACACAGTTCGTTCGTGTTCAGCTCGTGTGTTCGGCTCGTTTTAGCTTGAAATAAAAAAAAATTATATAATTATTTATATAATAATGTATTATACATATTATTTATATAATAATATATTATATATATTTATATCTATGTTTAAATCGTAATTGCTCTTGTGGTAATGTGGTTATGCGTCTTGTTTTGCATATATTTGATCCATGTTCGAATTCAACACTGTACATCTATTTTTTTAGTTTAATTTTAACGAGTTAGTTTTGAGCCGAACATGAGCCGAACACGAACACGAATATATAAATCGAGTCGAACGCGAACACACTGTTCACGAGCCGATTTCGAACACGAGCAATTTCCAACGAGCCGAACACGAGCCAAGCCTGAGCTCGCTCAAGCTCGGCTTGTTTACAATCCTATACACGAGTAGCAACAATTGAAGTAATTAGATTCTTTCTCAAACTTGGCTCATACTTAACTCCGTCAATGATAATTTTTAACTATCATGTGTTCTACTTGACAGTGCCAGAACCTTCACCATAGCACTTGGATTCTTTTCCTATGTGAACACAAGCAGTAGAACTTGCTCGTATGTGAAAAATATATCTAAATTAGAACAAGCTGAGTCTATAATCAATTGCTCTTTATAACTATTGTATTCAACCAACAAGTTGATTCTATAAGTTTTTTTTTAGTTTTATTTGGTTAATGAAAAATATATCTAAATTAGAACAAGAGTCTATAATCTATTGCTCTTTATAAAAGAGATTCTTTATTTTCATTAAAAAAAAAAAGTTGCAATTGCATTAGCTAACATACCTTTTTTGTGGCCATCATTCGCTTTTTGCTCTCTTTCCTTCAAAGCAAAATAGTTTTTCGATGCACTCTTTCTTCTTCTAATAAAAACAAATGATTTCTTCGAATTCATTTTGAGGTTTACTCTTGCTATGATTAGTAGAAAGTCCTTCTCATATAATCTCCTCTAACCGTTAGTTGATTTATTACTTTACTTGATTTTAAAAATTTCTTTTCTTTCGACGGAAGTGAATTAGGAATATCTAACTTATTATATCATGATTTCATAACATGGCCTATTGAAAATAATTTTAAGAGATGTAAAGAGCACAATAGTAATAAAGCTTGATTTTTGTTATCATCAATCATATCAATATCTAGGCTTCAAACAATTTGAGTCAAGTGAAGAGGTTTTAGAGCTTGCGCTTGTTTACCAAAACTTTGTTGAAGCTGGTCTCAAACTCAATATGATCTTTTGTGATAGTGGTCAAATTCGAACTTATTTATCAAAAGTCTATTCGAGCTTAGTTTGAGCTCAGCTTGAGCTTGTTTGTGTTGTGATGAACGGTTTATAAACGAATAGCTCGTTTGAAAAAAAAGTTTTATTATGCTGAGTTGAGCAAATAAAACTTGAATTGAATAGGCCTTACAAATAAGTTTTATAAACAAGCTTGGTCATATACCGCATCTTTGGTAACACCTCGAACATTGAGCTATAATGAAGCTTTAATCAAGCAACTTAACAAGTTTTAAATACTACTATTCATGATCATTAACAAATCAAGCTAGAAAATTTTTAAGTATTTTCATTTATCAATCAAGTATTTATAAAAATGTTCAAGTATGTTCGATTAGTTAATTAAAGGATCATGATTGAGCTCTAATTGAGTTATGCCACAAGTAACTTGTCAGGCGTTCGGTTCATTTACAACTCTATCAATTTTTCTTAAATACTGAATAGTGTAATAAAATTCATTCTAATTTAATTTATGAGATATACCTTCTTACATGGGGAGTAACTAAATCCTTTGTTTTTGATAAAATTTATTAGAGAGGTTTTTGTTCATATAACTTTAATTTGAGCAGTAAACCTGATGTTATTATTTCCTCCCACCAAATACATTTAAAATTTTTAGAGGACTTTCTCATTCATCTCTATCTCTTCTTCTTTACTTGTAATGCAAAACATCTTGGTATTCACCATGGGACCTTTCATAAGCTTGTTGGACAAGTACACTATACATCTTGATTCTTTATAATTCAAATCCCTTTGTGCCATCAAATTTCTCAATCTCAAACTTCTTGGCCTTCAAGCATAACATTTCTTTAATATCAGTTCGTACATAGCAAATCTTGCTGCCTATGTTTTTAAACAATAATATAGCAATGTTTATGACGAGATCTTTACTCCCATTGTTATGATGCCAACTATTCATATTCTCTTGACCATCGACTTGCAACATTAGTGAAAAGTTTTTCTTCATGGTGAATTGGATGACATGGTCTAAATGACTCGAGCACTGGGTATCGTCGTCGGGGATCATGCTTCCATCGAATTTTGGTAGGTCCGCTTTGATGTTGAAATCCCGATGGGCGTCGAATGTGCTCTCTTGTGATAGTGAATGCTAAAGCGCGTGAGCCATCTCGACGTCATTGCGGTGAAACGAATTTAGGACGTCGTTGCAATCACTTCGACTCTCAATGTCATGGTCAAGAATAATCTCGCCTTGAGTCCCGTCGTCCATCTCGGTCAATTGTTATTTTAAGCGACAAATCTCTTGTTCTATTTCTTCCTAGGCTAGCTCCAACGCATATTGACGTGGCGACATGATTGGAAGTGTTTCAGGGAAGAGACGAGAGAAGGAAGGAGGAGAAGACAAGAAGAAAAGAAACAAAGAGAATAGAAAGAAAATTTTGGTGGATTGGGCAGGGAGGATGCTAGGGTAGGACTAGGGTTGGGTTAGTTCTGATACCAAATTATACTAGGATTAACCCAAACCACAACTTAAATGCGACTAATTTTATTGCTGAAATTTTAAGAGACGAGTACAATGACGCTTACCTCCAGGTGCCATTCAACTCTCCTAAAGGCGCAACCCTCCTTCCTACGCTCCTCTAGCAAGCAGTAGATCCCTCCGAACCTTCCCAACCCATTTCGCAGCCACTTCCAGCACCCAACAACAGTCATTCAGCCACTGCCTCCTCTTCAGTGCTTCGTGCGGCAGACGGCCGACCACTCTAGAGCCTCCCAACACCACTCCAGTCACTACAGATCGCCTCGACGATTGTCAACCGCAGCTGACTCCTCACTCGCCACCCCATTGNCGCCACTGCCTCCTCTTCAGTGCTTCGTGCGGCAGACGGCCGACCACTCTAGAGCCTCCCAGCACCACTCCAGTCACTACAGATCGCCTCGACGATTGTCAACCGCAGCTGACTCCTCACTCGCCACCCCATTGACTTCTCAGCCGCTGCTGATGCGATTCAAGACTGTTTCTGATCTATGTGTAATCCACTTTGTTCAATCACTAGTTTGTTTTACTGTTTATGTGTTAGTTTTATGGTCTATGTATTCTTGTTTGTTGTTTTTGTGTCCCACTGGTTAGGATGTTGCGGCAGACTGGGGGAGCCGGGAAATGGAAGGCAGCTTTTCGAAGAACAACAGAAGTATTGTAGTGGAGGGAGGATGATGTCGGNCTGTTGTTTTTGTGTCCCACTGGTTAGGATGTTGCGGCAGACTGAGGGAGCCGGGAAATGGAAGGCAGCTTTTCGAAGAACAACAGAAGTATTGTAGTGGAGGGAGGATGATGTCGGGTGGAGGGAACAGAGTGGAGATGCGCACCATCTTGGAGGGATACAATCGTAGCACCACAGGGAGCAATACATGAAGTCACATAAAACCAAAAACCACTACTTAGCCCTGAGAAAGAATGTGTATGATTAGGGAGGAAGGGGGACAACCTAGGAAGGAATGAGGAGAAAAAAGGAAGGGAGTTGAAGAGGCGCAAAGATTAGGAGGAGCGGGTTGTGGGAGATTATGGCACGTGGCGGGGAAGGAGTAACGAATGATGCAGGATTATGATGAGGAGGCAGTGCAAAATAAGTAGAGTGGACCAGGGAAAGGTTGGATCGACACTCTGTTATCCGATCCAATGGGCTGCAAAAGGTTGCCCCACGTCACTCTCCCAGGATTGTGGGACTTTTGACATTAGTTGTTGAAGCATCTAGTTCCTCGTGGTATGGGGTGAGATCTGTGACATTGAATGTTGTCAAATTATTGGAGTTGCCTTGTAGGTCAATTTTGGAAGGATTATCATTGAGTTTTTTAAGTATGCGGAAAGGTTCGTCGGTTCAGGGTTTGAGTTTTCCGTGTGTTCCTGCGGGAAATTGCTCCTTAAGGCGGATCTGCACGCAATCTTCTTCTTTAATGGTTTTTTTTTTATGGATTTTTTAGTATGTGCTTGATATTTGTATTTTTTTAGAAATTGTTTCCCCAACTTTTTTGTGGAGTTGCTGAATTTGGTAAACACATTCTGCAGCATCCTCATTGATATCTGCTAGGGGAAGAAGTTGAACCAATTCAAGGGACGTGATCGGGCTGCGACCATACACTAATTCAAATGGCGTGTCTTGTGGTCTAGCTTGTTGATCTATTGTAGGCAAATTCAACTTGATCGAGAATGAGATCCCATTGTTTGATGTTTTTCTAAATGAAACAACGAAGAAGATTCCCAAGGCTTCTATTAACAACTTGGGTATTCCCATCTGTTTGAGGA
Organism: Phalaenopsis hybrid cultivar; assembly: GCA_002079205.1. Classification (NCBI taxonomy): domain Eukaryota; kingdom Viridiplantae; phylum Streptophyta; class Magnoliopsida; order Asparagales; family Orchidaceae; genus Phalaenopsis; species Phalaenopsis hybrid cultivar. Next base: position 7,278 of record JXCR01072154.1, read on the forward strand.
TGTGCTGTAGAACTAAATTGGAGTTTAGTGTCTAATTTGCTCCAAAGGGTCCTCCAAAAGTGACTCAAGAATTTAACGTCCCGATCACAAGTAATAGTTTTGGGAATGTCGTGGAGCCGAACAATCTCTTGGAAGTACAAATCGACAATATGAGATACATTTAATGTCCGACGGCAGACGACAAAATGCACCATCTTTGAGAAGCTATCAACTATGACCATGACAAAATCCTTATTCTTTTGTGTGTGTGGAAGTCCCGTGATAAAGCCCATGCTGACATCAATCCAAGGTGCTTCAGGGACCGGTAATGGTGTTTACAATCTTGTATTTTGTCCGTATGTTTTGGGGATATGACAAATCTTATATTGTCGAATGTGTTGGTCTACATTTTGTGTTAGCCAGAGCAAAAAAAAAGTTCTTTTACAAGTGTGAGAGTTTTATCTCTGTTAAAATGGCTGGATAATCCGCTCTTGTGGTTCTCCTGGATGATAGCTTTGTGTCGTGAGCATCGAAGAATGCATAATTTGTTGTGGCAAAACAAGTAGACGTTCACTTTGTAGAATTGCCCGTGCAGTTTCTCTCTACATTATTCTCAAATTTTTTTGGAACTCTTCATAGGTCTCGTATAAGTCTTTGATAACTTCAAAGCCTACGTCTTGCGTCTGCGAGGATGTGATCATGAGGTGATGATAGCTCAGAGCGTTCACGATGTGGTTTTGATTTCTGGTTTTGTGTTGAGTACGAATTGGAATGACACTAAGAATTCCACCCAGGTAGTGCGATGCCCTTTGAGTTTGCTTTGACTATTTAAAAATTTTTTAGCTTCATGATTCGTTAAAAGGGTGAACTCGGTGGTGTGTAGGTATTGACTCCAATGTTTGAGAGCTTGAGCAAGAACATTAGGAGGAGTATTTTCGTCAAGTCTCATTTAGTTTTTCGTTGAAATAGGCAATGAGGTGACCACCTTGACTTAAAACAGTGCCTATGCCTACACCAGACGTGTCGTAATCAACCTCGAATGGTTAGTTGGTTAGTTGAAATCAGGTAAGGCAATTACTAAGGCTTGAAGGATCTTTTCCTTCAATGTGTCAAAGCTGAGCTGGGATGTGACCGTCCATGTGAATTCTTTTCATTTTAATTGCTCCGTGAGAGGGCAGTGATAGTGTTGAAGTTGCGAACAGATCTTCGGTAGGAGGCAAGCCCTAAAAATTGTCGAAGCTCGGTGAAGGATTGCAGTGCGGTTCAACTTACGATTGCTTTGATCTTTGTTGGGTCCATTTGTATTCTCGTGCTAAACACAATGTAGCCCAAAAAATATACTTGGTTTGAGGAAGTGACATTTTTTGGGTTGGGCGTACAGTTGTTCGAATCATAAGATCTCGAATACTGCCCGCAGGTGCTGCAGATGCTCTTCAGATCTACTATAAATCAAGATATCATCAAAATAGTCCACCTCGAATTTTCTAATATGAGCTCGAAAGAGTTGATTCATTAGATGCATGAAGGTGTAGTGCGCATTGGACAAGCTGAAAGGCATGACTGTCCATTCATAAAGGTCATCTCGAGTCTTGAAGGCGGTCTTCCACTCTTCTTCTGGTCGCATTCTGATCTGATTATAACCGTTCCGAAGGTTAATTTTTGAGAAGACGGTTGCATCGTTCGATGGATCTAAGAGATCGTCGAGTCGTGGTATTAGAAAACGGTATTTGATTGTAATTTTGTTGATGACATGATTGTCAATGCACATCTACTTGGAGCCATCTTTTTTGGGTACGATGAGGGCGGGGACATTACATGGATTGGTGCTTTTACGTACTAATCCTCTCTTAACAAGATCTTGACATTTTAGTTTCTGTACCCTGGTATGAGGTCGATGACATGCTAGATGTCCCGCAGTAGAGGTAATCCGACTGAGAGATCTTCGGTCATGACGTCTTGAAAATGTGTAGGAGTGGTTAAAGTTGTGTGGGTATCTCACTATCCTGGTCCATACCTTATAGGGGGACCAGAGCTAGTGTTATCCATGCATCTTGAGCTGATTGTAGAAAAGTGGCTTGTGAGATTAATGCGTCTTCAGTGTCGATCGTGGCTCGCGCATCTGTTACAGGCAATAACATGATGCATTTTCCATCCTTCTTGAATGTGTAGCCTTTGAAGTCATCATGCTTTGTTTTCCGGTCCAATTATGATGGTTTCCCTAGAAGAATGTAAGATGCATCCATTGGGATTACATCACACCATACTGGCTCTTGTAGTTGGTTGCCGATGGAGAATTTGACTAAGCATTGTTGATCAACTTGAATCTCGTTCCCCTTTTTGAGCCAAGTGAGAGAGTAGGATTGTGAATGTTTGTGTGGTTAAACCTAGCTTCTTAACCATTGGGGTGGAGACGATGTTTTCGCAACTACCGCTATCGATGATTAAAGTGCAGATTTTTCCTTTGACTGTGCATGTAGTATGAAAGATGTTGTATGACTAATAGTTCGCCTTCTTCTATAGGGAGAAGCAATGCTTCTTCCGAACAATACTCAGATTGGGCTTTCTCGACTTGCTTGACTTCTTCAAGGACGCATTCTTCAGTAAATGAGACAACGCTGGTGGTGGGGTAATTGGTAGCGATGTGGTTGTACCTGTGGCACCTAAAACATTTTTCGTGCTCGAATTGTCCTGGAAGCACTTTCTCTTTCGAGTTTCGTGCCGCTCGAGGTGATTTTCGTGCTTCCCGGTAATGACTTGCCAGCTTCCGTCATGGTTTTGTTGATAGGTGTGATTTGGGGTAATGGTTTGTATTTCAACTACTGACGGAAGGAGTTTTGAGATTTGGTTTACTACTGTAGTCGTTCCACTTTTAATGCGAGGGTTTAGACATTGTTTAGCGTTCAGTATGGTTAGAGTTGGATAATGTTGCTAACGACAGGCTTTAGACCTCCGAGATAGCGGACGATTTGTACTCCTCTTGCTTGACTAGGTTGCACTTCATCTATAGATGATCGAATTGTGCTGTGAATTTCTCGACCGAAGGTCACGTTGTTGTAGGTTGTGGAGCCGAAGGAACATATCCTGGTGAAAGTGTGGCGGCAATTTTTTTTTTTTTTTTTGCACGACCTTCATTTTCTTCAATTTAGTGATCTTGTTGTCCTCGTCGCGTTGTTGTTGCCATTGCAAGGCGTCCTACCATAACGATGCATTTTTCTTTAGTTTGATAGCAGAAAATTTAACTCGTTTGTCCTCAGGTATCTCATAGTCAAAGATGTGTTCGATCTCTTGCAACCAATCAATGAAGTCGTCGGGGCCCATGCTTCCATCGAATTCCGGTAGGTTCGTTTTGATGCCGAAATCTAGAGGGGTGTCGAACGTGGACTCCTCTGATGGTCTCCTGTGCTAGTGAATGCCAAAGTGGTGTGGGCGATATTTGTCATCGCTGATGTCATCACGGTGAAATGGATTTAGGTCGTCGTTGCGATCACTTCGACTCTCAATGTCACGGTCGAGAGTAACGTCGCCTTAAGTCCCATCGTCCATCCCGATCAGTCGTTATTGTAAGAGACATTTCTCTTATTGTGTTTCTTCTCGAGCTATTTCCGGCGCATATCGATGTGGCGACATGATTGGAAGTGTTTCGGGGAAGAGACGAGAGAAGGAAGGAGAAAAAGACAATAAGAAAAGAAACAAAGGGAAGAGAAATAAAGTCTTGGTGGATTGGGTGGGGAGGATGTTAGGGTCGGACTAGGGTTGGGCTAGCTCTGACTCTAAATGATACCGGAGTTGACCCAAATCACGACTCAGATGCAACTAATTTTATTGTTGAAATTTTAAAAGATGAGTACAATGGTGCTTCCCAATCAGTGAGGACACAAAACAACAAACATGA
>JXCR01072167.1:10515-26012 GCA_002079205.1 Phalaenopsis hybrid cultivar
GCCTAACCTCATGTGTTCCACCCAATCAACTACACACTGGAACTCAACAATGGTAGTTGACTCACAGAGTGCTCCCCGCTCGCACCGCCCTCCAACCCGTTATGCAAAACGACGACCTCCACCCGTAGAGCTACCACATCTGAGTCCATAGCCGCCAACCGAGCTGACGACTCTAACACAAGATATACGGCCAAGCCTCCGGCCTCTACCTCAGAATAACCGACCGACGCTGTCAGAGGTCCAGTCTCATCAGCTTGACACTTCGTGAATCTAGAAGAAGGCGGCTTCCATACGAATCTCTTCTTTCGAGGGCTACAATGAGTAAAGGGTCAGGCAACTAGTGCACCCCGATAATGATTGAAGGTAGAAGCCTGACGTATTCTGGCTGAATACTGGTCACCATGGTGAGCAAGGTCTCCACAATGTCTTTTGAAGGCCCGCTATCTTCTCAGTCATCTGAACCAATCAATTCACCTACATTCAAAATAAATGTCGAAAAAACTGCCAACACCAAAGCGGATTTTCACATGACTAAAATTTTTCCCATTTCAGAAGCGGCTCTTGAGATATAATCTCTCTCTTATGATAAGTTACCTCCTTCTTTTATGAAGAGGCTAGGAAGGACCGGTGATTGCTAGTCCCTTTGGCTCCTTTTCACTGACACCAGATTATTTGCCAATCGAGCCTAACTGACGCTCCGCAATCGCGCTTATGTCATGCCTGGACGCTAGAGTCTTCAGGCAAAAATTTTTCAACGATTGTCCCTCGGTGCCGTCATACGAGTAGAACATATCGACTGCTACAGGGTCAGGATTTGACCTTTCGTCTTTCTTCATTAGCTGCTTCTTCTTTGGAGAAGTGGAGGCTCGATAGCCCGCCAAGGCCAAGAATTCAGGATTAACCCCACTTTGAGTTGCACCCTCAGCCATGGTGTGCCTCAGCTACTTGGGAAGGACTAGCAGCGAAGAGTGTTAATCCCAATCCTGTGGTCCTAGTTATATGATTCACTAAACACAAAATCCCTAGGGAAGTTAATTATCAAAATTAAATTTCTTGATTTTGGTGCCACTAAGTGCTTAATAGTTTTCATGTCTTTATTGTAGTTCTCATTATCAAGGAGCAGAAAAACATAATGAACTAATATATATATATAAATATATATGCACAAAAACTATCGACACGAATCGTAAAACAATCATACGGTTAGGGATGATGACATGAAAATCATAATACCAGACTAAAGGAACACGATCTAGGCTAACCATTCAACAAACTGACTTCTTGGTTGAGTCAATTAGCACACGTTGTCGATGGTTTCTATCAACGAGCCACTCATACGGTTTTAGGAGCATTCGGTCGCAAAGGCATTTNAATATATAGAGCTTTTATTCATATAGTTTTTTATGGATACTTACTTATTGTGTTTCTATCATGCTCTATGTGTTCACATGTATCATGTAAACATGACTCTTGAATGAATACTAATCTACTTTAGTGTGAGAAATATTAACTCATTTTAAAAATTATGCATGTGATTTTTGTATATATTATTGTATTATGTACGTTTATAACATTACGAGTCATTTTTCTTACTTTATCAAAAATAATTTTACTTGAAAAATTATAAATAAAATCAACAAAAAAAATTGTTTATTTATTTCTTGTCATTAATTTTGAAGGTTCTACAAAAGGATTATTTCACTTTTGAAATATTAAAAATACTAATATTTTTTATATGATCATAAAAATAATTGAGTGGTAGATATGTAAATATGAAAGTTTAGGCATTAAATATATGTTTCAATTTCAAAATCATTCTAAAGAAGCAATTAATATATTTATTACATTTTGTTTCAATTATAACAACCCAATCTTGGGACTGATTCTTGTTCACAGCTGAAGCCATGGAATTATGGAAGGAAATAGATGAAGCAATAGCTTACGTGTCCTCATTACCGTAATTATAGTCCAAATATTTCGTGCTAAAACCAATAATAAATTGCATCAAAATATCAATATGTTATCCAAACTTAATCCTCTTTCGATTGATCCATCGTCTTCTCTCACTTCCCACCAGACTTCTCCTTCTCCGTTTTCATTTTCCACTGTTGTCCCCGCCGGACTTCTCCTCCTCCGTCTTCTTTCTCCACTGCTGTTAGATACAACAGAGTGATTTTTGTTCCTTCATTTGAAATCAATGCTTAGCTTTATTTAAAATTATGACTTATAGAGACACTAATAGCGAATTCTTAACTCTTTTTCGAGTCTCAATTTGTCCCCTTCCCACATAATATCCATCCCCTTGGTTAATTACAATTTAACTATTATTATTATTAATTTTATTTTGTTCCGGAGATGGATATGTCATTCATATTCTTCTACTTCTGTGAAAGAAATGAAAATGGATAAAAGTTCAAACGAATAAATAATCTCTCTCTAGCATATTATATAGTTCATTTTTAATTTTATTGAAATAATTATTTGTTGCAGGATATGTATTGATAATGAAACATGCGCTGATTATACACTCATTATGATATTTTTTTTCTATTGTATTATATATTCATGTCAAATTTTGTTTTTTGAAAAAAGTGCAAATTTCTTTATTATGATGAATGTATGTGGATGGTATAAATAAGTCTGATATTTTGTTGAATATTATTCAAGTTTTGAGTGACTTGGACCTTATTATCTCTAAGTCTTATATTTCATCTGATGACGGTTGATTCTCTGACATATTTTATGTCACACATCCTCAAGAGCATAAAATAAAAGACTCAACCTTTATAAACATATACAACAATCACTTATTGTTGCTGCCCAAAACCAAAGCGGACCCTGCAATCAAACAAAAGTCGAAATCAGTGATGACAACATAGTCGTCGTTGACCATTTTGCCTCGGACTGCACCGCCCTTGAAATAACTTTTTTTGATCAACCAGGTATCTTTTCTCAGATTATCAATGTGCTCTTTGAGCTATCATACTTATGGAATTAGGAGAATTATGGTCCTACAATGGGCATGTTGCTTGCATCATATATTTAAAGGAACAAAACAGAAGTCAACCTCTCATGGATCCAATTAGATGTAAATACCTAGTAGAGCACGTGGCGAGTGTTTTGAGGATCAACACTTCTCCAATGAACCATGGACGGTGAGACTGAAAGACTCCATAGCATGTCAGATTCACACTGAATGATGACTACATCAGTTGATGGATATGTTTTAACGATATTGCATCAAGATCACTATCAGTCAATGACGATCAACTAAACATGACAATGATCATGACAGATAAGACAAGTTTTGAGAGTGTTAATGAAGATAGCCAAGCGACAGGCTTGCCATATGTGTCGATTGAAAGTTGGAAAGATGTAAATTATGTTGTTGTGAAAGTGAGGAGTAGTGATAGGCCTAAGCTCATGTTTGATGTGGTGTGTGCTTTAACTGGTCTTAATTATCATATATTTCATGGATCCATTATCTCCCCAGATTCGGTAGCATATCAGGTGCTTAAATAATTTTTAAGCTTAAATTGACAATTGTAAATGTGAGTTTATGTTTTATTTATTTTAAAAATAGTAATATTTTGCACGACAGACAAATGGGTACATGATGCTGAATGAAATGGAAAAATAAAGTTCAATTCAAAGTTTGACAAGTGCTATTGAACGAAGAATATCTCAAGTATGTATGATTTTTGTGATTTTTAGATCAATAAAAAATATGATATTTTTGTTGGCTATATATATATAGTGCAATGGCTAAAGATGAAGATCCGTAAATTGGACCGTCATTATCTACTATCTAATGTGACTATGACATTAAGGGAGAATAGCTTGTCACTCTAGAAAATAAAACTCATCACTGAGGATGGCCTGGTAGTTGGTTATTTCTATATCAATGATGCCTCCTCTTCCACTAATGTCAACGAAATTGATCAGCAAAACCTCGAGACAGTGTGTAATGAAGTTGGTCGATGCGTCTACTTTGAAAAAAAGATTAATGAGTGCATCATTAGTCGTCGGCTCCTGAACAGAATGTATTTTCTTTTATTCACTCTTTAGGAAGGAGCTTGTGATTTCATATCAATCGTTTCATTAGCAATTTCAGATTTGTGAGATAAATTTTTAATTCCATAGTTTATTGATATGTCGTCGACATACAATTTCATTTTTGGTAGAGGCACATTCAACGACTTCAAAGCCATGACTTCAACGTATTACACAACGGTAAAGTTTCTAGATGATGAGAAAGTTATCACCATTCAGGGTAACTTGGAGTAATCTCAAACTTGCTACCGTTGGGCAGTCAGAGGTATGGAGTAGGAGCAGCTCAAACTTCAGAACCTACAAGGAGCCCTCGAGACCAACAAGACCATTCTCCAAATCCTAGCATCAACGTAGAGTAGGAAGTCTTTTTTTTAATAAGTGAAATTTTAGATTCAAGGTGGAAAATTGCATTGATATAAACTCTCCGAGAGCATGATAACATTTTTGCTTAGCTGGCCACAAAAATGTCAGGAATATCGATCGACGTAGCATGCCATCGCCTCATCGTCAATCTTAGTTGTATGATCAATGAAACAGAAGGTGAGAACTTCTGTTATTACCTTGGTTGAACAAATCTGTGAGGAGGCGCAGAAGCTCATGGAGGCCAAATATATTTGAGAGGTTCAATATTCGACCTAGGTATCTAATGTGCCAAAACTTATCGCGAATTAAGTCGGTCGCACAATGAAAACATATGTGTCAACTAATAATGCAGTTAAAAAGTATCAAATATCGAACCCATGAGGATAGTGCAAAAATCTTTTTAACAGGAGAAGCTTTAATTTACTGAACCTCTAAATGTTCAAAATCAGCAGTTAAATCTAACAATTCTAAGAAAACATTAAACAGAAATAGCAGAAAAAAGTGTTGAACTTTTTAGATATGCCACATTCATACTCCTGTGATAGAAAGTTCTCCTTATGCATGTGTCCAGATCAAAAGAAAACTAGAATCCATAAAGTTAGGACTTCCTCAATCCCCATGACATTCCGCAAATATGTGACGATCCCTTGGAAATGTTGCAATATCTGGATTTTGTGGTTAACATTTTCATTCCTCTACACAACGAGTAGGAGTCGTAGATCACGACAAATTTTAACTTTCTTATCGCTTTCGATAAAAAAGTAAATGAAGATCATAAGTTAAAATATCAATATGAAACATTTATGCTCGAAAAGGGCGTCGAGGGAACACAAGATCTTATTTTCATGGCGATTGGAGTTTCTTGCCAGAGGAGTACATGGCGAAACCTTCCTTATCGACATCGAACGTAAATAAATAATTGAATAGGACAACCAACCACAAGATCTTCTCTCGATAGCAGAAAAGAACGAAAGTCATTATAATTGCTATAAAATATGACACCGCATGAGCCGAAATGACCCTATAAGTATTAAAATACTATGGATCTCATGCATAAGGGCAACCAGAGATCAAACTTGAACTGGTCCAAATAAAATACCAAGTCCATGACCACATTATTTGCCGCATGCGCTGATCCTAGCATTGGCCGAAGGACAATGCTGCCATCCAAGGCATACCTCATCTACAGCTCCTTTATGCAATCTTTATCAAAAACGAAGGGTCGGCTCCCGACAGAACCAGAGTGGGTGAAAGAGTACTTAAGAGTAAATTCAATACATAAAAGAAAAAGGAAGAAGACGACTAAGAGATGAAAAAAGAAGAAGAAATGTCGAGAGACACGAAACAAAAAATAAATCGGAAAGCACAAAGCAAAAAATTGCCCCTCATCCAATTTATAGGGCGAGCTGGGATACGAGGCGACACATAGTGAGGCATCACATAATGATAAGTATCACATTAAACATCTTTTTAAATTTATCTCAATATTATTTTATTAAATCTAACATTATTACAAATTTCAAATCTAGTTTTTTTATAAACGGGTCTTCTTTGGTTTCTGTCTGGACATACCCCTTCTGAATTAACCGACGGAGGACCCCTCTGCCTAACCTCATGTGTTCCACCCAATCAACTACACACTGGAACTCAACAATGGTAGTTGACTCACAGAGTGCNGTAAATCTAACATTATTACAAATTTCAAATCTAGTTTTTTTTTATAAACGGGTCTTCCTTGGTTTCGGTCTAAACATACCCCTTCTGAATTAATCGACGGAGGACCCCTCCGCCTAACCTCATGTGTTCCACCCAATCAACTACACACTGGAACTCAACAATGGTAGTTGACTCACAGAGTGCTCCCAGCTCGCACCGCCCTCCAACCCGTTATGCAAAACGACGACCTCCACCCATAGAGCTACCACATCTGAGTCCATAGCCGCCAACCGAGCTGACGACTCTAACACAAGATATACGGCCAAGCCTCCGGCCTCTACCTCAGAATAACCGACCGACGCTGTCAGAGGTCCAGTCTCATCAGCTTGACACTTCGTGAATCTAGAAGAAGGCGGCTTCCATACCAATCTCTTCTTTCGGGGGCTACAATGAGTAAAGGGTCAGACAACTAGTGCACCCTGATAATGATTGACAGTAGAAGCCTGACGTATTCTGGCTGAATACTGGTCACCATGGTGAGCAAGGTCTCCACAATGTCTTTTGAAGGCCCGCTATCTTCTCAGTCATCTGAACTAATCAATTCACCTGCATTCAAGATAAATGTCAAAAAAACTACCAACACCAAAGCGGATTTTCACATGCCTAAAATTTTTCCCATTTCAGAAGTGGCTCTTGAGAAATCATCTCTCTTATGATAAGTTACCTCCTTCTTTTATGTAGAGGCTAGGAAGGACTGGCGATTGCAAGTCCATTTGGCTCCTTTTCACTGACACCAGATTCTTTGTCAATCAAGCCTAACTGACCCTCCGCAATCGCGCTTATGTCATGCCTGGACGCCAGAGTCTTCAGGCAAAAATTTTTCAATGATTGTCCCTCGGTGTCATCATACGAGTAGAAAAACATAATGAACCAATATGCACAAAAACTATCGACATGAATCTTAAAACAATCATACAGTTAGGGATGACGACATGACAATCATAATACCAGACTAAAGGAACACGATCCGGGCCGACCATTCAACAAACTGATTGCTTGGTTGAGTCAATTAGCGCACGTTGTCAATGGTTTCTATCAATGAGCCACTCATACGGTTTTAGGAGCATTCGGTCGCAAAGGCATTTTTTTTCTTAAAGATAATCTAAGATTCAATATATATATATATATATTTTGTTAGGTATGGCCCATATACCATAAATGGGACAGATGCTGGAGCGGAGCGGAGCTCATGAGTGAAGTGGAGCCGAATGATCTGTCCAATCGGGGGAGTTTTATTATGTGGGTTGGGGGTGCGGGGGCAATACCCTGCATTTTGGTACAGATGTAATTTAAGTAATTATATATTGTACTATAGTGTTATATATATGTCCTGTTTATAACCCTAGATGAGTCTCCGAGTCTTTGAGATTCTGAATTTGTATTTCATACTCTTTTCTGAATATTGAAATGGAAGCTTCCGCTCTGCTCCCGAGAACGCAGACATCTTTGTCGAACCTTGTTAAATCTCTGTCTGTTCTTCTGGATTTGTGTCGATTTCTATTTTTTTCCCCTAATTTCTTAACAAGTGGTATCAAAGCAAAGTTCTAGGGTAGGAAAGAAAAATTTGGGTGACGCAGGAATAAAGAAGATTTTAGTAGAGGAGTATTTCGGTAAGGTTCACGGCAGTTCCGAATTTTAGCGCAGAGAAAGTTCGAAGACACGAATTGTGAAAGTTTTCCAAAGGAAGTCTGCGGCACTTCGGGCTTCGGCGTTTTCAGCAAAGCAAGTTTTCGCGGCTATATTCATGACCAGAAGAAACTTTTGGCAGCTTGGATCGTTGGATCACAAGGAGGTTTTATGACGAAACAGTGCAAATTTTGGGCAGTGCATTTTCTGCTTGTGACACCAGGGATTCGCGAGTTCGCGGGTTAGCTACAGGAGTTCACGACCAAGGAGTTCGGACCCTTGACCAGCGGCTTCGGCACCAACCGTACGATTCCTCTTCGCAACCAAGATAGACGGGTCGTGGGAAGGAGTTCAGCGAGGCGATCTGAAAAGGAAGGTTTGACATCAGCCTTGAGCGAAGGCAAAAATTGGAAGCTCCGATTTCATTCCTTTACTGGAGGCAGAAGAAAATTGGAAGGAAATCAAGTTCTGATTTTATTGTGGAGAAGAAAATTGGAAGAGAAATCAAGTTCCGATTTTATTCCTTTGCGGGAGGAGGAGAAGAAAACTGGAAGAAAATAAGTTCTATTTTTATTCCTTTGCTGCAGAGAAGAAATTTGGAAGGGATATTTTTTAGATTTCTCTAGAGGCAATAAAAGAAATTCCCTCCTATTAACCAAGAAAATCTTGCTGCACACGAAGATTTTCCAGGACGCGAGCAAAGGCGAGAAAAGGGAATATGTTGCTGCACTCGGAAAAGGAAAGCTGGAGGCTGCCCAATTGGAAGGAAATTGGTGTTCGCCCTTTTGTGATATTCCAGGTTCCAGGAAGCAAAATTGTAGGTGCAGGTTCCAGAATTGCAAAAACTTTTCTGGAAGGCAGAGCTTTTCTGGAAGGAAAAAAGAACTTTTCTGGAAAGCAGGGGTAGAGAACTTCTGAAAGGAAAGGGAAGCTCTTCTCGGAAGTTAAGAAAAATAATTTCTGAGAAATTTTAATTAAAGAAAATTTAATTAAGAGAAAATCATTTTTCATGGAAACTTAATTAAGGGAAATTTCTTTTTTCTTGGAAACTTAATTAAGGGAAATTCGTTTTTTTTTGAAACTTAATTAAGGAATCTTAATTAAGAGATTATATAAAGGGCCCAACCCATATTGCTGCATAAGAAACTCAATGATATATTTCTCCTAAGGGGCCAGATATTCGCCAAGGTGGTGATTTATTGGGTATATGCATTTCTCCTAAAGGGGTTGGATATTCGTCAAGGTGGAAATTTGTTAGGTATGGCTCATAATACCAGAATTTGGAGTCTCTTGGAATTGAAGAGGAGTGTCTCTTAGAATTTAGTGGGTTGAGGGGAGCGAGGGCGCAACGGAAGCGTGGTGGCCCAACCCACATTGGTGCATAAGAAACTCCATGATATATTTTTACTAAGGGGCTGAAATTTGCCAAGATGGAGATTTTTTGGGTATAAAGCCCCATCAAAACCCCCTCACAGAGAGCCTCTACACTAGACTTTGATCAACACCCAAATTCGGCTTTGATCGAATTTGGGTCTAGACCTTTCACCACGACCAGAGGCTCAATCCCTAGCCCCCTTGGACCTCCACGAATGTGCCGACCACCTTTGATTGAAGCTTCCCTTCTGAGAGCAAAGGTATTGAACTTCCCCTCTTCCCGAGCCTATTTTGATTCTCCATGTGATTAGGGTTAGTTTAATGACATGTTTACCGTATGGATGTGTTTGTCACACTTAGAGGAGTCCATAGGATCAAACCCGGGGTCATTTTGTTGAGAAATGAGGAAGATCTTAAGGTTTTAGGGTTAACGGTTACGGGCTCACACTATTTGGAGTCGATGACCCACAGTCGTTGGATCGCACGTGTATCAAATAGAGGGCTCTGATTGCGCTAGATGGGAGCGTGGTTCATAAAGTGCAGGCTTACTTAGATGGCGGCCCCGAACCGAAAGACGCCGCATGGAGCTTCGAAGACGTTGAGGATGATGTGGTGTCGCGCTGGATAAGTAGAAAAATAGGGCTTTATATTATTCATTTAATGACCGGAAGTTTAAAAATCCATATCTTGGTGTAGAAAAATTACGAAAATAAAAAAAATTACCCGAGTGCTCAATGAATAGAGGAGAACATTGTGGAAATTGTTGAACTTTATTTGATGCATGTTTTATTTTTAATTAATTAAATATGATTTTAAGTCTTTTAACTCTCCATACATGTAGACATTTCACCATAGCTTGATATTTTGGCAAGTTGTTGCATCTGTCATATGGGATATTCTCTAATTTTTCCAAGGTCAGAGAAGACCTCTAGACAGAGATTCATATTTTTCAATTTTATGTCTATTATTTACATAAATTAATCATAATAATTAGCATGTTGCTTAGAAAAATCCAAAGAAATTTTGGAAGATTTATTGTGACTAGAGAACTCTTTGGAAAATTTTTCATGGGCCAAGTCATTAAGAACGTACTTAACTCTCACAAAACTCTAAAACACAAAGAAAATTAATTTGGGAAAAATAATCATCTAAATGACTTAATTTTGATTCTCCATTATGACTTAAAGTTTAGATAAATCTTCATAAAATTTTCAAAACATTTGAAGTTTATTTGATAACTTAACTTGATTTTCTAAGTAAAATGACATTTTTGACACAAAAATAATTTTTAATAATTAAAATATAACTCAAAAAATTATAGAAATTGGTTTTGGGAGCTCTCTGTGATTAAGAAAATTTTCTAAAAATAAAATTGTAAGTAAAATAAAAACTTCCATTTTTTAAGCCTATTTTAATATTTAAATAATTTAAAATCATAAAAATCACAAAATCGATAAAATTCATGGAAATATTCTGAATTGTTTCCTATGCACTTAAGAGCAATTGGAATTTTTTTCCTAAATTTTTTAAGTGAAGATATTGAATTTTAAAGCTAACAATAATTTTTAAAGACAAAAAAATGATTTTTCTTAACCTTTCACTTAAATAATTCAAAGAAAATTTAGAAAAATGTGAATTATTTTTCTGAGTTTTTTTACCTCAGAGAGATTTAATAAAAATGCAAAACTTAATCTTTCACATTTAAAATATTTTATAATTAATTAACACTCCATAAATTAAAATAATTCTAATAATTCAAATATAACTCAAAAAATCATGAAATTTGGTCCCAATGGTTTTCTGTTCCAAGTCTACCTCTAGTAAAAATTTCAAAGGATTAGGCTCTGCCTTGGTCAAGACATGGAATTTTCTTTAAAAAACCATATCTTTGCATATCAATAATTATATAAATTAAATTAAAATTTGAAAAATCACATTTTCTCATCTGATGTCTTAATTGACCCATGAATAAAGTAGGATGAAAATTCTAAAGTCATTTGAATTAAATTTGATAAATTATGAAATGATAGCCTTAGGGGTAAAANAATGTGCCGAGCACCTTTGATTGAAGCTTCCCTTCTGAGAGCAAAGGTATTGAACTTCCCCTATTCCCGAGCCTATTTTGATTCTCCATGTGATTAGGGTTAGTTTAATGACATGTTTACCGTACGGATGTGTTCGTCACACTTAGAGGAGTCCATAGGATCAAACCCGTGGTCATTTTGTTGAGAAATGAGGAAGATCTTAAGGTTTTAGGGTTAGGGGTTACGGGCTCACACTATTTGGAGATGATGACCCACAACCGTTGGATCGCATGTGTATCAAATAGAGGGCTCTGATTGCGCCAGATGGGAGCGTGGTTCATAAAGCTCAGGCTGACTTAGATGGCGGCCCCAAACCGAAAGACGCCGCATGGTGCTTCGAAGACGTCGAGGATGATGTGGTGTCGCGCTGGATATGTAGAAAAATAGGGCTTTATATTATTTATTTAATGACCGGAAATTTAAAAATTCATATCTTGGTGTAGAAAAATTACAAAAATAAAAAAAAAATTACCCTAGTGCTCAATGAATAGAGGAGAACATTGTGGAAATGTTTTGAACTTTATTTGATGCATATTTAATTTTTAATTAATTAAATATGGTTTTATGTCTTTTAACTCTCCATACATGTAGACATTTCACCATAGCTTGATATTTTGGCAAGTTGTTGCATCTATCATAGGGGATATTCTCTAATTTTTCCAAGGTCGGAGAAGACCTCTAGACAGAGATTCATATTTTTCAAGTTTATGTCTATTATTTACATAAATTAAAAATAATAATTAGCATGTTGCTTAGAAAAATTCAAAGAAATTTTGAAAGATTTATTGTGACTAGAGAACCCTTTGAAAAATTTTTCATGGGCCAAGTCATTAAGAACGCACTTAACTCTCACAAAACTCTAAAACACAAAGAAAATTAATTTGGGAAAAATAATCATCTAAATGACTTAATTTTGATTCTCCATTATGATTTAAAGTTCAGAGAACTCTTCATAAAAATTTCAAAACATTTGAAGTTTATTTGATAACTTAACTTGATTTTCTAAGTAAAATGACATTTTTGACACTAAAATAGCTTTTAATAATTAAAATATAACTAAAAAAATTATAAAAATTGGTTTTGGGAGCTCTCTGTGATTAAGAGAATTTTCTAAAAATAAAATTGTAAGTAAAATAAAAACTTTATTTTTTTAAGCCTATTTTAATATTTAAATAATTAAAAATCATAAAAATCACAAAATTGATAAAATTCATGGAAATATTCTAAATTGTTTCCTATGCACTTAAGAGCAATTGGAGTTTTTTTCTTAAATTTTTTAAGTGAAGATATTGAATTTTAAAGCTAAAAATAATTTTTAAAGGCAAAAAAATGACTTTTCTTAACCTTTCACTTAAATAATTCAAAGAAAATTTAGAAAAATGTGAATTATTTTTTTAGGTTTTTTTACCACAGAGAGATTTAATAAAAATGCAAAAATTAATTTTTCACATTTAAAATATTTTATAATTAATTAACACTGCAGAACTTAAAATAATTCTAATAATTCAAATATAACTCAAAAAATCATGAAATTTGGTCCCAATGGTTTTCTGTTCCAAGTCTACCTCCAATAAAAATTTCAAAGCCTTGGTCAAGACATGGAATTTGCTTTAAAAAATCATATCTTTGCATATCAATAATTATATAAATTAAATTAAAATTTGAAAAATCACATTTTCTCATCTGATGTCTTAATTGACCCATGAGTAAAGTAGGATGAAAATTCTAAAGTCATTTGAATTAAATTTGATAAATTATGAAATGATAGCCTTAGGGGTAAAAATTTAACTTTGAGAATTTGATCTTAATTAACATTTAGGCTTAATTCAAGAAAGGGAAATTGACAACTTTTTTATCCTAATTAACATATTTGGATGACTAAAACATAAGGGATTAATTTGTAGAAACCAATCTCATTTTTTTCTAATTAAAGGATAAATTTTTAATTTCCTAAATTATTAAAATTTGGAAGTCTAGTAAATTAAATGATCCTAGANGTTTAACTTTGAGAATTTGGCCTTAATTAACATTTAGGCTTAATTCAAGAAAGGGAAATTGACAACTTTTTTTATCCTAATTAACATATTTGGATGACTAAAACACAAGGGATTAATTGGTAGAAACCAATCTCATTTTTTTCTAATTACAGGATAAATTTTTAATTTCCTAAATTATTAAAATTTGGAAGTCGAGTAAATTAAATGATCCTAGACTTACGGGTATGATAGCTCATTAATTTAATACTTTATTTGATGTTTAAGTGACATTCAAATGTTTTGATAATGAATTATTATCACTTAAAATTTAATCTCTTTCAAAATGACTAAGACATCCACCATGGTCTTAAGGGCTTAGTAGTGACCTAAGCTAAATCAAATTTGGTTAAATGAGGATTAGAAAAGTGAATGTAACTAAAAATTAAACACTACAAGCCCAATTCAAAGCTAAAATTGGCTAAGTGTCTTAATAGCATTAACTTACTCCTTTTAAGGGTCTTCACCCACATAATTCTCAAATTAAATGTCAAATGTTGATTACCCTGCTCTTAGGGATAATTGAAACATTGATGTTCATTGAACACTGAAGATATTTACAGGATGAATTATTAAGTAACATAATAAGTTTAAATGAGCTCGAGACTTTTCACCAAGCGGTGCAGGGGAAGCATGGACCTGCTTTTTCTCCTGACCTGTTGGATACCTCGGATGTCTACTAAACTCACTATGTCTCGCTTAATAAGATCATCCTTAATTGAATTAATAGGGGCTCACCAAGATATGATTTAGGATTTGGTAAATCATCAGAACCTTTTTTTTCACTTTATATAAAATGTCCTTACATGCATTTTGAGTTTCAGGTGGTGGAACGAGAAGAATCATCAGGAACGCTTTTATAGTTTACATTACTGTCTTTTTTCTATACATTCCACACTGTCTTTTAGGCATACAAAACTTATATGTTAAACAACGATGTCACCCTGCATGAAAACCAAAACTACTAGGATAGTCGTAAAATCAAAACCAAAACTAAAACCAATCAAGATAAAATTCACCTCCACAACATTCAAAATATAAGACAACTCAAAATTTAATCAAAAAAACCACAATTGCAACTAAATTAAGATGTCTCTATCGGATGATCGGGGATCCCTCGGAGGAGGTAACCTACTGTTGCTAACGAGGCTTCCCACGGTCTAAATGAAAGTATGGAAGTCATTAAGTTGAGTTTAGTAAATTCATTTGGACTAAGTAAATTCGATAGAAAATAGTGGTACTGGAACAAGGGAACCGTAGAATCCTAACCGTTGTCGCTCTAATCAACTTTAATATGCCCCATAACATTTAAAAAACTACAATCATAGGGTCATCTGATTTGACCTCATAACTTTACACACTAGAAAACTTAAACTCGCCACGATGAGGAGCTTGGAGCTAGTATGGTGGGCAGCACGGTCATCTTCAACAGCAAAACATGTCTTCCCCAGCTAAACCATTCCTTCCTTAGAATTAAACAACCAAAGTCATAGGACTTCGAGGTTATCTACCTAGTTCAACATAAATCCTCAACTCATCTTTAGGCTTTTGTATAGTTTTGTTGTACAATCTAAGCCCTAACTTGTCTTAGGATTCTGAAGTTGTCGTTCATCACGATCTAAATCCTCACATCATCCAGGTCATTTGTGTGATCGTTTTGCACAAATGTAAGCCCTAAACAAATAAAATTAGCATGATGAAACATTCAAATAATTTTTCCTCAAAACTAAAGCCAAATAATAGGATAGATTGGGAATTCACCGAGATTCTTGTCCGGATCCATGACATCCCCTAGCCTCTCTTCCTTTGGATTCTACAATAAATGTTCCAAACTTGAATCATTCTGTTTTCACACCTCTTTGTCTGATCTCCTTGAAAAGTCATATTCTTTTGACCTCTTTGAAGATAATATTTTCTGATTTTTATCGAGAGTTTTCTTGGGTGACTTCGGTTATCTAAGGTGTAATTAACCATAGGGGTTTGTTCTTATAGGAAGCTTGTCTGAACCCAGCTTAAAATAAACTCTATTTAATTCCTCATATTAAATAGTGAAAATTGTCGGCAAATAAAACAGTTTCGCAGACCGAACGGATGTCATATATTCCATAGTTTATTAGATCGAGCCTCATCCTCAAGTCTTGTGCTTATCCTTGGGGATAAAAACAGGGTTTGAGGTATAGTGCTCCTTCATTTAAACTATGAAAAGTATGGGGTCAGTTTGATTTCATATTTTTCTAAAACTTATATA
>JXCR01072179.1:12520-44525 GCA_002079205.1 Phalaenopsis hybrid cultivar
CCTAAGAAGATCTTTAAATCTCTCCCAAGCTTTGTATATTAACTCTCCATCAATCTGATAGAACGATGTTATGTCATTTCTAAGTTTAGCAATTTTGGATGGAGGAAAATATTTGGATAGAGATTTCTGTGAAAGTTCTCCCCAAGTTCTAATAGATCCTGGTGCTACCAAATTTAACCACATCTTAGCATTATCCCTCAGTGAAAAAGGAAAAATTCTAAGACTAACAACATCTTTTGAGACTCTGTCATATTTAAAAGTAGCACACAATTCTAAAAAACTAGTGAGGTGTAAACTAGGATCTTCATTTGGTGTACCTCTGAATTGATTGTTTTGGACCATTTGGATAATAGCAGGTTTAAGCTCAAATGAATTAGCAGCTACATTAGGATTTTGGATAGATAAGTGAATTTCATCTACTATAGGATTTGCATAATCTTGTAGGGGTCTAGGTTAGTGTTCATTCTCTATTCATTGATTGTTCAGGTTATTTTCCATTGTATCAGAATTTCTAGGTTCTCTTCTCAGTCTTCTAATCTTTCTAACAGTGCGTTCTAATTTTGAATCATTGGTTATAAGATTTTCAAGTCTAAATTTATGCATACAATTTGAAATCAGTACACAGTAATATAACTAACTAAATATGAAAATAAGTTGCAATTAAAGTAAAAATTTTCTAATAATCTTAATTTGTCTGTTACTTTAATTGTGATTTTTGTTTGCTTACTCCCCAGCAACGACGTTAAAAACTTGATCGCGAATTTATATATGCTTAAGAATACAAATATTTAATACTACTGCTAAAAGATTTAATTCCTCAGCAACTGTACCAAAACTTAATAACAGTTATAGATTCGATAAATATGGATGTAATAAATATTCAATAATTATAAAGTCACACTTATCAATGCAAGTATACATATCGCTCAAGTAATATAGGGCTCTAATGGAGTCCTAGATATCAATCCCATAGGGAGTGATATTAGAACTACAAACTAAGATTTTAGAAAAGTAATACTTTAATCGCAACAATGAAATTCAATTTGCTTATCTGTCAGTGATAGGCAATTGAAATAAATATGTAATTTTAATAACTATTAAATAACTAAAAGTACTAATGAAGGTTCGAANTTACTAGAAAAAACCACTAATGTAAGTAGCTAACGTGTTTAGGGGTCTGTCTGGCACAACTGCTTCTTATTAGAAAACAACCATGAAGTTGTTGAAAAATAATCTTATGTTCAAAAAGCTGCGGTGGCTATTACAATTTTTTTTTTGAAAAAGTCATACCGCATCTAGAAAGTTGTCACCGCACCTAGCCAGGACCGGTGGGAAAACACAGATCTCAACGGTAGCTATTTTAAAAAGCTATTAAAATGCAGTTTACCTAAACAGACAAAATTATTATGCAGTGTCGCACTGCTACCGCGTCGCTGCCCCAAACGGCAGCACTTATTTCGTACGGACACCACACACAAAATTGCTTGCAGTGTCTGATCACGACCGCTGAAATACACATTTTTATTTTTTTTATTAAAATGGGGCCCATCTTAATTTTTTTCACTGTCCTGATCAGACACCGCACGCAATAATCGAACCCCAAACAGACCCTAACAGTACTCATCAATAGAATTTGACCCATTAAATTTATCTTCAATGTAAAACTTCATAGAATTGGCCAATCACATGGAAAACTTTATTAGACAACAATATTTGTTAATCATGTAACAAGTATTATTGAGTCTTACTACACAAATTTTTTGTATTGTTTAATTTTAGTCTTATTATCAACTCAATTCTCCTTTGTTATTTCATATAATAATAATAATCTTAGCATACCAAATAAAAAACTATGATACCTATCAACATAACAACTCACTCTACTTATTTTTTAATGTCATCTATTCTCTTAAACCTCAACAACTCTGAATTTTTATATAGCAAACAAAGTTCTTGGGCACAACAAAATCAATAAAGGAAGACTTACATACAAACCCCTCAATTCACATGTATTTACACATCTAAACCTCAAACTTTAAGTTTTTTACATTTATGTCATATTAACATGTGAAAAGGTGTATTATATAAAATCAAATTTGAAGTGGCAGACATGTAAATATATCAAAAAAAGAGGTTGTTTTGTATGTAAAATTAAACTTAAATTTATTTGTTGCTTTTTGCAAAGTTTATGTTACATGAAATTTATATCATATATATGTTAATTTTATCTTCATTTTTATTTTAATATCCTCCCAACTAATTTGCTATTAAGAAAAACATAAGTCAACGAAATGATTGGTGGCTTGAGACATTGCTTATAGATGCCGATGTGTTATGGTCTCTTGTTTTATTTTATTGAATCATTTAATGGAATAAAGGCATTGGTATAAGAGAATTATATGCTTGCCATGTGGCAATTTGTACCATGACTCAAGGCAGAAGAAAGAAAAAAAAAAGGAATATATTGGAATATCATATTAACTAGAAGTAAAATGAAAGTACTTCAAAGTTCATAAAAATTAAATTATGTTATTTCATTCACATCTAAATATAAATTACGTGCCGCTCGTTGTGACTATTTGGTTGGCATCTGCGAAGTCAGTTCGAAGTCCCTTAGGGTTAGGAGTTCGAGCCCCTCCTGGGTGTATCTGTCTTACAGTGCGGGATCGAGTGATTAGGCACATGAGAGTGACTGAGGGCTCGTACCAGGCCTCCGACCATTCTTTAAACAAAAAAATCTAAATATAAATTACATGTATATTAATATTAATAAGTTGTTGAGAAAAAATTGAATGTGACATATAATAACATAAAGCCATACTTGTTTTTTCTTAGAATTAAAAAAAAAATCATTAATGAGTATTTTTTTTTATTACTAAAACAATGTTTACATTAATATAAACTTCCATGTCATAGAATAGAAAAGGATCATTGTAGAAATGGTGAGACAAGACCATTCACAATGTTCCTTCTTCTCCTCCCTCCTTCATCTTTTGTATTAGGGCTTTTGTCCTTTTTTCTTATTCACGGATACATCTTATTTTCCTCCTCTCCCTAAAACTTTTGGCCAATCTGTACTTGGACAAGTTCCATCTCTAAGTTGGAAAGTGCTTCTTTCCTCCAGTCTTTCTAAGTCTTCTAGTCATTCTGTTTTTTTGGCACATCTTCTCAGGATGAACATGTCTCTTCCTCAAATCAAGAAGTGGATTTTAACCTTTATATCAACTTTTGATTCTTTTTTACATGTTTAATATGTTATATTAATTTATATTTTAGCGCTAATATAACTACATTAATGAGCATCAAATTATTCATTTTAGATGTACTTGAGAGATAAGCTTCACAACATTATATCAATTAAATCTTAAGCATGACACTCAAAGTCATAAAAATGGAAAGTTGCTTGAATAATATATATGTTTGGATGGTTAGCCAATTGGTGGATAAAATTGTGTGGTTAAAAGTAATTAAGTAGATCACATTGCTAAAAAGGATAATTTGATGGGCTTTTGTTCAAACCGAAGGTTATTGAATAAAATATAGTGTTTAATCTATCATTTTTTTTACTAAATAACACGTAAGATACATAAATTACATGTTGTAATGATAATAAATTTTATTCATCATTATATATACTTACTCTTTTTCTTAATGTATATTGCCATCAGGAAGGGTACCCAAAATAATAAAGCTATTTCAATTCAAAGAAACTTTTGTAAACTTTTGCAAAAAAAACTAGTGTAGGAAAAAAAAATGACATATCTAAGTGCATTCCCAAAAGAATATTAAGATAGATCCAAGGCACAAAGTCAGCAAGGTTATCAATCAAGCA
This sequence comes from Phalaenopsis hybrid cultivar, assembly GCA_002079205.1. Classification (NCBI taxonomy): domain Eukaryota; kingdom Viridiplantae; phylum Streptophyta; class Magnoliopsida; order Asparagales; family Orchidaceae; genus Phalaenopsis; species Phalaenopsis hybrid cultivar. Next base: position 16,353 of record JXCR01072179.1, read on the forward strand.
CAACAAATAAGTCAAATTGACTTGACCAAGTAACTTGAACAAGGTGCTTGGTAGAGGAATTTCAATCTCAAATTTGAATGGTAAGAAGTAACTAAGGCAATTTAGAAGATTTATCGAAAAAACATACTTGGTAACATGCTTATATAAAATTCAATACCATGCTCCCTTAATCCTATCAAATAAACTTGCCTACTAGTTGTGGCACCGACTAGGCTAAAAGTGATGTTAATGAGGACGATCTGTCAAATGCATTAACACAAATCTTAGAAGAATACTAGGGAAAGTACCAAAGGAATGCATGCTATGTCCTCTACTAGTATTGATAGTATGGAGAAGAAGGTTACTCGACACTAGCACAAGAGAAACCTCACTCCCTACCATGGTGATCTAGTATGGGACTTATTACAAAGATAAGTATTATATTTTAATCCTTCAGATTATGAATGGGGGTGAAGATAAAATGAAACTCCTAAACCATATCAAGTTGAGTATGACTTCTTCATAGAGATCTTAGAGGATGATAGATTAGAAAGGTTTAAGATTTCATCACCCGAACCTTATAGGGGTAGATCTGATCCCTCTCCTCACATCACATCTCATAATTTGAGGGTATGATCTTTATGCTTATGATAAATGTTACTTTGAAGTGTTGTTTATTCTTCATGACTCTGAAAGAGTTCGTGTTCAAGTTGTTTTATGGTCTACTACTATGAGCGATTACATCACATGTGAATTTCAAATGCATATTCATGACACATTTTGCTAGTGCAAAGAGATCTTAGAAAAGTTAGCAAGCTTTACTATGAACTCTCTAGGTTTTAGAGGAGTCCCCTTGAGCTTTTGTCACTCGCTTTTAGAAAAAGATGGAGGTCATAAATAGAATCCTACAATAGCTCACAACACTCGCCCAAGACCTAGTAGAAGACCCCTACCGCTGAGTCATTGGTCTGTCGGGACCAATGACCTTACCATAATATTTGGAGTTCTTCAACAATTATATCTATACATAGAAGAACAACTCACTTCTTGGCACCTTAGGTGCAAGGCGCTAGCAATCACGTCCATCGAAGATATTTTTTTTCAATTCATATAAAGGGAAGTAAGACGCCCAACGAGGCTCGTGATGAAATTAAACTTAAAAGAGGCATCGTCAACACTCCTTTAGAGATCACTTAATTTTCTAGTGTTTTTCTATTGTTTACTTGCTCCTTCCCTTGCCTTCTAACTATGTTTTCAAGACATGCTGATTCAAAGATAAATCAAGTTCCAAGTCTAAGATGACATCGACATAAATGGATCATAATAATTAATAAAGAATAAATTTAATGTTAGAGCCTCATAACAATCAACATAATCAACGGTAGATAACAAGGGACCAAAAGATATGAAAATAGGCTAAAATTAATAAAGATGAAATTATTATTGAGATGGGCTGCAAATATCATGATGATGGATAAGTTATATGCTCCAAAGAAAATAATTTTCAAGCAATTCCTTTTGATGTGATGGCTGAGAATATTATCTGTCAACTAAGAGGTCCATATCTATGTTTATATATATATATATATATATATATATATATNGTAGGAGCGATGGTGGGAGTGGGTTTAGAAGTTGAGAGGCCTCTCTTGACATGCTTCTTCATCAGATAACCCTATGCTCCACGCCCCCTCGAGCAAGGAATGAGATCATCCCTGGCTCCAATTGACATCTACAACAAAGAAAAAAAAATTAATTAATCAATGCACATAACAAAATAATATGCAATAAAGTAAAATAGAATAGTACGCAATAAAGATAAAACACAATAGTATGTAGTAGACAGATAAATAAAACTTTAAGGTGCAAGGTACAACTACTAAAACTTAGAACACAAAAGTATGCAATAAACTAAAAGAAGAAACTGTGTTGTAGAACCTACAAGCTAGTCAAATGAAAAAGAAATAGATGGGTATTAAATTGTTGTATGTGAAATTGTAAAGCGCAATCTATAGACTTAGAAGACTGAAACTTTAAATATTTAAAGTAACTTACCAATGTTACTCTGCATCATCTGAAGAGTGACTGAAGGTTGTAGTCAGAATCTCTTCTTCAAACGCATTACCACAGTCATACTCATCACTGAGATTAATTTATTCGTGTTTGCCTCTAGTATCCTCTAGATTGAGCCCATCATGGATAACAACAAGTGGAAAACATAAATCTGACTTTTTTAGTTTCTTGATGAGCGGGTTTAACATTATTCTGAATATCAATTGTGGCTCTAGGTTTACTCGATATGACAACTGCCCTGTCAACATTATCCCTTACTCTTTGGGGATATCAAAGATTGAAAACCTGACTCATCTATCGAGCTAAAATGGAAGGATCAAATTTAGCATATCTTATGTTCACTTTCACTTCTACTTTATTTTATAATTGGTTTAAACATGTTATACGATCAGGAACATAATCAAACAGAGCACAATTGAATAGGAATACACTTCCTCCTTTAGAATTAGAATAAGATAGTTCAACATCTTCTTTGAGAATCATACATCAACAAGATTTGATTCATTAAACTAGCATAAGCAGCTCTTTATGGGTTAATATTTGACAACTAAACTAATTTTTAAGGGTATTTTACATTTAGCTAAATGAAGTAAATATTTAAACTAATATTTGTTTATAAATAAAAAGGCCAATAGCTTAAGATGTAGGATTTTAAAAATGTAAATGGCTATGGATATATTACAAGAGCGGGCATCCCACTTACTTTAGGGAAAAGTTAATAGAAGTACTTTTCATGATTAATGGATTTTAACCTTTATATCAACTTTTGATTCTTTTTTACATGTTTAATATGTTATATTAATTTATATTTTAGCGCTAATATAACTACATTAATGAGCATCAAATTATTCATTTTAGATGTACTTGAGAGATAAGCTTCACAACATTATATCAATTAAATCTTAAGCATGACACTCAAAGTCATAAAAATGGAAAGTTGCTTGAATAATATATATGTTTGGATGGTTAGCCAATTGGTGGATAAAATTGTGTGGTTAAAAGTAATTAAGTAGATCACATTGCTAAAAAGGATAATTTGATAGCCTTTTGTTCAAACTGAAGGTTATTGAATAAAATATAGTGTTGGATCTATCATTTTTTTACTAAATAACATGGAAAGATACGTAAATTACATGCTGTAATGATAACAAATTTTATTCATCATTTTATATACTTACTCTTTTTCTTAATGTAGATTGTCATAAGGAAGGGTACCCAAAATAATAAAGCTATTTCAATTCAAAGAAACTTTTGTAAACTTTTGCAAAAAAAACTAGTGTAGGAAAAAAAAATGACATATCTAAGTGCATTCCCAAAAGAATATTAAGATAGATCCAAGGCACAAAGTCAGCAAGGTTATCAATCAAGCACAACAAATAAGTCAAATTGACTTGACCAAGTAACTTGAACAAGGTGCTTTGTAGAGGAATTTCAATCTCAAATTTGAATGGTAAGAAGGAACTAAGGCAATTTAGAAGATTTATCAAAAAAACATACTTGGTAACATGGTTATATAAAATTCAATACAATGCTCCCTTAACCCCATCAAATAAACTTGCCTACTAGTTGTGGCACCGACTAGGCTAAAAGTGATGTTAATGAGGACGATCTGTCAAATGCATTAACACAAATCTTAGAAGAATACTAGGGAAAGTACCAAAGGAATGCATGCTATGTCCTCTCCTAGTATTGATAGTATGGAGAAGAAGGTTACTCGACACTTGCACAAGAGAAACCTCATTCCCTACCATGGTGAGCTAGGATGAGAGTTATTACAAAGATAAATATTATATTTTAATCCTTCAGATTATGAATGGGGGTGAAGATGAAATGAAACTCCTAAAACCATATCAAGTTGAGTATAACTTCTTCATAGAGATCTTAGAGGATGATAGATTAGAAAGGTTTAAGATTTCATCACTCGAACTTTATACGGGTAGATCTGATCCCTCTCATCACATCACATGTCATAATTTGAGGGTATGATCTTTATGCTTATGATAAATGATACTTTGAAGTGTTGTTTATTCTTCATGACTCTGAAAGAGTTCGTGTTCAAGTTGTTTTATGGTCTACTACTATGAGCGATTACATCACATGTGAATTTCAAATGCATATTCATGACACATTTTGCTAGTGCAAAGAGATCTTAGAAAAGTTAGCAAGCTTTACTATGAACTCTCTAGGTTTTAGAGGAGTCCCTTTGAGCTTTTGTCACTTGCTTTTAGAAAAAGATGGAGGTTATAAATAAGAAGCCTGCAATACCTCACACAACACTCGCCCAAGACCTAATAGAAGACCCCTACCACTGTGTCATTGGTCTGTAGGGACCAATGACCTTAGCACAATATTTGGAGTTGGTCAACAATTATATCTATACATAGGACAACAACTCACTTCTTGGCATTTTAGGTGCAAGGCGCTAGCAATCACGTCCATCGAAGAGATTTTTTTTCAATTCATATAAAGGGAAGTAAGATGCCCAACGAGGCTCGTGATGAAATTAAACTTAAAAGAGGCATCGTCAACACTCCTTTAGAGATCACTTAATTNAGAAAAAAAAAAAGGAATATATTGGAATATCATATTAGCTAGAAGTAAAATGAAAGTACTTCAAAGTCCATAAGAATTAAATTATGTTATTTCATTCACATCTAAATATAAATTACGTGCCGCTCGTTGTGACTATTTGGTTGGCATCTGCGAAGTCAGTTCGAAGTCCCTTAGGGTTAGGAGTTTGAGCCCCGCCTGGGTGTATCTGTCTTACAGTGCGGGATCGAGTGATTAGACACATGAGAGTGACCGAGGGCTCGTACCAGGCCTCCGACCATTCTTTAAACAAAAAAATCTAAATATAAATTACATGTATATTAATATTAATAAGTTGTTGAGAAAAAATTGAATGTGACATATAATAACATAAAACTATACTTGTTTTTTCTTACAATTTTTTTAAAAAAATCATTAATGAGTATTTTTTTTATTACTAAAACAATGTTTACATTAATATAAACTTCCATGTCATAGAATAGAAAAGGATCATTGTAGAAATGGTGAGACAAGACCATTCACAATGTTCCTTCTTCTCCTCCCTCCTTCATCTTTTGTATTAGGGCTTTTGTCCTTTTTCTTATTCACTGATACATCTTATTTTCCTCCTCTCCCTAAAACTTTTGGCCAATCTGTTCTTGGACAAGTTCCATCTCTAAGTTGGAAAGTGCTTCTTTCCTCCAGTCTTTCTAAGTCTTCTAGTCATTCTGTTTTTTTGGCACATCTTCTCAGGATGAACATGTCTCTTCCTCAAATCAAGAAGTGGAAGATGGTTATAAGCCTTAGAAAATTGCGCTGGTTGGTTATGCACTGGGCAAGTCACCACAGGAATGCTGTCCATTTCTGACATCCTAATTTTGTTAGTTATCGATAAAAAAGCTGTTGGTTGTAACTAATCGGTTGTTTTAAAGTCGTAGCAAAAACACTTGTTGGTAATTTTCAAAACAAAAAATATTTTCACGGTATTAAATTATCGGCGTATGACTGATAATATTTGTTGGTCTCTTTTTGAGTAATTTAGAAAGCACGATAAACTGTCAGTTTTCGTCGATATAGTTAACCGACAATACCTCCGTCGACAATTAGCGATTGCTAAAATGTCAGAAAAGTGTCACGATCGTCATTTTTTGTAACACAGTCGGTGCAGTGTCGATGAGGCATTGGTTTTGATAACCGACGACATCATTGTCTGTAATTAGCGACTGTTACACAGTCAAATAGTGTCATGGCCGTCATTTTAATGACACATGTGTTTAGTTGGTCCGATGACGAGGATGTGTCCGTTTATTAACCAACAAGATAATTATCAGCTAACCATTGGTTATGGCTGCTAATATGTAAATAGTCATCTCAACACATATAGTACGCTGTCGAAAACCTATAGCATCAACAAATAAAAATAAATTATCTCTTTGGTATTTACATTATCACAACTGCAATCATAACAGTTAATTAACCATTCCAGGTATTTAACAGAATAAAATGGCATTCGAATATTAAATTATCCAATCAGATAACTAAATAAATGAAATGCATTCAATCTAACATATATACATCATTGTTCAAAGAAAAAACATATGCTCAAATGTTCAACATAATCATATACAAAAAATGAAAAACATCCCCACTAATCCTCCTCCTCCTTTAATGCTTCCTCGCCCATTGCTGGAACACAACTAACTCAGCCTTCAACTTGGTCTCTATGTTTGCCTCTAGCTCCGACATCATCTAAGAAAAGCGGACGTCCATATTGTCAGTGAATGCGACAATACCCTTGGAGACTTTCTCTTTATGTACGATAGATGTAGAAGCTGCATATGCACTGGTGGAGGCGTGAGCATGGTAGGTAAATGTCTGTGACCCGAGCCCAAAGGCTTGACCCTTCTTCTTCCCTCTAACAACCTCCCTTCACAAGACTTACTCAGAAGGATCACGATTTGGGAAAGAATTATTGTTCGACACCTGAGATCGACTCTCCTTCAGCTGCTGGAATCTTTTATGCAAGAAAATTAGTTACATACAGTTGAAGCTAGCATGCATTAACATTAAACTAGTTTAACTCATGAATTACATGGGTCGCATGGGATCTGTCGTCAATCCAAGACTGATCAGACTATCTCTTATGCGTGCGCTCTTGTACATTGACAACGATGAGCTCTAATCCCAATTTAACAATTTTTTCAGTAACAAAATAGTTAGAATATATCTTCGATCTATGGTGAAATTTACAGAGGAAAGGAAATCTTACTGGTTTTTTATTGTATTTTGTATATGAGAGCGCCCCACCATTGTGCTTGGAGGTCTGTCTATTCTTCTTCACCTGCTCCCTCTTCTTTTGATGCACCAAGGACAGGTCCTGAGTAGTGTGGCAAAAATATCCTCTTCTAGCCAAAATGGACGCTGTCGCTGTTTCCAAATATTGTCGAATATGTCTCATAAATGATCGTTGCCCTTGCGCTAGAAGTTGCATCATATGTGTGTGTCGTGTTCAGGGTCCTAGAAGAATTGTTTTTGCAAAATTACAGGGATTATGTTAAATTCATACATAAAAAAAAACAACTTAAGATATTTTTGAATGATAAATGTCATGAACTCCTAAAACCAAATATCCCGAGATGTCATCAAGATCTCCTTCTATGATAAGTGTGTTGAGTTGCACTTGCTCTAAATGATTTCCCGAATGACTTGAATAACTTGGGTTGGGGGGTAGAACCTGGAAACAACAAATGGTTAATTTTCTATTCACTTACAAAAAAATGATTACTGTTAATATCTTAAACAACATATATGATGCCAACAGGTATAATGCGGTGGCTTCTGCCCGTCGACTTCCGCCCAGTCGATGTAGCGTAGGCCTCTACCTAACTCAACCCCATTGCAGTCTGAGTGGAGGTAGAAGTGATAATAAGGGTGGGGTTAGGGGTGGGGACAAAGATCGGGTGGGGTGGGTGTAATTGTGGGGGTGGGAATGGTGGTCAGAGCAGCGGTGAGAGNCTGTATCTTTCTTAACGTAAGTCAATTCTAAAACATCTAATTTTATAACCGAATCATCGGATGATCGACGTTTGATGGGACCAAACCATCTAAGACGACTCTGTTTAATGTTGCCTGCCACATGAGCTAAACCAACCCTTCTAGGGATTCCGTCCTTTTGCATTTTGTCTCTAGGTGTCAAGCCACTCAATCACCTAAGCTTTCTGATCTTAGCAGAACTTAGCTTAGTGTTATGTTACTTTTATAGGCCAATATTCTACAGCATAAAACATTGCAAATCTCACCACCATCTTATAAAACTTTCCATTAAGTCTAAGTTGTACTTTTTCATCAGGCAATCAACCCGATTCATTCCTCCACTTCAACCAACTAACTTGAATTCTACTAATAACATCCTCGTCCATATCGCCATCACTTTGAACAATAGACCCGAGATATCTAAAACATTCACACCTTTTTCTCACCATATAATCTTATAAAAAATAATAGAAAAAATACAAGTTAAATAATTAAGCGGGAAAGGTCTGAATAAGCAAATAAAAAAAATCTAACAAAACCTTTTGAAAAAGAATAATTTTTTAAATGCCCATTTAATAATTCTAATTTTAAAACTCATTTTTATTGCGATGATGCACACTGGTGATAAATTAAAGTTGTTAATGACTTAGGGTCTATCTGTGGGCAGCTGCAGCTTATTAAAATTAATTGTGAACTTGCTGAAAAATAATTTGGTGTTCAAAAAGCTGCAATGACTATTATTACTTTTTTTTAAAAAAAAAAGTCATAAAACCAGCTAGAAAATTGTCACCGCACCTAGCCAGGACCGGTGCGAAAATACAGATTTCAGAAGCAGCTTTTTAAAAAACTGTTAAAATATAGTTTATCCAAACAGAAAAAATTGCGGTACGGTAACACACGGCTACTACCAGCCACCCAAAACGAACCCTTAATTGTATTGTTAATCCTCTTTTAGTTCGCATCCATCACATTAATTCAGTGATTTTAGTAAGGTAAAATTTATTATATGTCATTCGAAAACAAGTAAATTTATATTTTCAATAGCATATAAATATATAATGTTCTGGTGGTATTACATTAAATGAAATGAAGGGTCTCTATTATGCCATGTAATGGTTAATATAACTTGTGATTCAGGAGCTGAATTGCAAAGTAGCTGGAGACAAGGGACTTAGGCTTGTGATTGCTCTTGTTTGTTTTAGCAGCCTTAAATGTTGAAATAGTATTTGTGTAGCTTTTACTTCTTATGCACATAATATGGCTAATGACAACCGCTTTAAGAATGAGTAACATCCTTAAGAAACATTTAGGAATGAATGTGATCCACAAGAATCATTTCAAAAGACAACACATCTAATCATAACAAATCAACAAACATCTCATTTCTTTGACTGCAAATATTTTAGATGCCATGAATTTAAGCATATTATGGCTAACTGCTAAAATTTATGGATTGTCTTACTCGTCAAATAATTCAATCAAGATGTCAAAGTAGCATCAACTAAAAAATCCAACAATTAAATGATTGGGACATTCATGGGTATGGATGAAGGTGAGTAGCAAGTTATCACACGATTTCTGAATAGTCACAAAGAATAACCTTAGCTATGACGCATGATCATTCACTCATGCTATATATTTCAATAAAATATATGCCAATTAATTATCATTATGAAAGTTGTAAGAATATGGCGTCCACAACAATAGTGGAATGGATACAATTGAAAATTAAGGAGCACACCCATATAAGTTGTCTTGGATATAATTTGATAATGAAGAAAGTGACTCAAAATGGTGTTTGATCTATTATTCCATTAAATGTTTTTATGTGTAGGTTTTTGGGCAATGCGGTGTTGATCGATGCTTGTCACTTATTGTTAGGAAGGTCTGTCAATATGACTGACAAACTAGTTAGATATGCCTGACAAACTAGTTCACATGAAGAATTAAAACAAGGTTACCAACTATTTGACTTGGAGGAAAATACAATTGGCATCTCAATTTGAGCGACCATACATCCCCTTTTATAAGAATTGGTGGATATACTGACTACTAAGATACTCGTGGGTCTAACTTCCATGCAAAATGTTCAATATGTCATAGATTTTATTCCTAGTGTGGTAATCTCAAATTGAACTGCTTAATGAATGAAACCAAACAAACATGAGGAATTATATTGTTAAGTGGAGGAACTTATTGCGAAAGGAATAGTTGGGTGAAGCTCCAGCCCATGTGTCGTTTCTACCTTGCACTCGCCAATAAATATTATTCATTTTGGTCTTTTATTGACATCACAATTATTAATAATATAATAGCTAGATATTGATTCCCAGTTCCTTGTGTTGATGACCTCTTTGTAAAATAACAAAGATCAATACTTTTTATAAGATTAATTCATACAATGATTATTACCAATTTTGCATGAAATTGGCAGATGAGTGGAAGATTGCTTTTAGAACATGCAACCACTTATTTGAATGAACAATAATGCTCTTTATTTATCAAACTCACCAAGTGAGTTCATGCCCTCATAAAATTGGATTTTTGGCCAGTTCTCTACAAGTTCGTTGAGGTCCACCTAAACAACATCTTTTTATATAATCAATGTTTAGAAAAACATCTATCAAACCTTTGGTTCATCTTTGAAATTTTGTAAGAGCAATGATTATTTGTCAACCTACAAAAATATTAATTTTTTTTTACCTCATAGTTGAATTTTTTGGGATTTATAATTTTAAGTGTAGAAATTGAAGACGATCCTATCAAAATAGAATCCATTACAAGTTGACCAATTCTACAATCCTTCATGTAGGCATGAATGTTTCATATTTTTGCTTTGCTTTATCATCTGTTCATCAAAAACTTTGATTAAATCACAACTTTCATTATAGAAATTTTTAGATCTAAACACTTCAATTGAGATATTTCTACCTATTAAATTTTTGATCACCCAAAATTGCTAGTTGAAAAAGCTCCTGCTTTGGCTCTTCCTAATTTCTATCAATGAAATAATCAACCTATGATGAGGATTTTACACCATGATTCCCTCAAGTTCCTAGAGATAAAAAAAAAAAAGGAAAGGAGACATTCCACATGGATTGAATACATATCAACTTTCCACTATGTCCTGAATACAAGTGGAAGCATAGTAATCAGGTGGTCAGTGCTCTTAGTTGTATGCACCTAATGCTCTAAACTTTACATAAAATGATTGTAATCTTTAAATTACTTAAAAAATTGTATGTGGAGGATGCCAATAACTAAGGACTATAAGAAAGTTGGCTATCACATTAAGAATGTATACCATTTTTATTGAATTTTCATTTGCATTCCATAATTTTTCATTAATCTTGTCATATTTTTTGAATAAAACCAATGGGGACTTGCCATTTTTGTAGAGAAAACACCTTGAATTTAAGCAAAGGAAACATCCGTTGGCCAATACATGTAATGTTGATTTTTCTTTAAGAAGTGTCGAGTTTTCCGAATTCCTAAAACTCATAGGATAAATGATGATGGACTTTATATAACACTTCAAATCTCGGAGGTAGCTGCTGACCTAGTTTTTGGTGAAGGTCAGTCGGCATTTTGTACGTCCGACGACTCTAATCGGATCGACAAGTATTGTTCATCGTGTCATGTGCAAAATTGGCTATGAGTTGGCCCGGCAATTCTATATGTATCTGAACCACTATAAATATTATATGAATCTGAAACACTCCATCAGATAGCCCGGGCAATTCTTTTGATCAAATAATATTTTATGAGCAATTAAACACTTTAAGTAATCTTGAGCTCGTGAGATTCGTCTCGTCGTAATGCTCGATTTAAATATAGACTTATTAGATTTAGAGAGCATTTGATCTTCAAAATATGTCGCAAAGCTTCTTATTATACTTTGAAGTGCTTGATTTGGGCTCACTTGCGCTCAGATTAAACTATATTTGACTTCCACTTGCTTATCTTACCATGATGCTTCATTTAGGCTTCGTTTGGGGCCGCTTATCTTGCACGGCGGGGCCCCAGATCACAACTTTATTTTTTCGTTCGGATTTCACTGCAGCGGCCGACAGACACTGAAAAAGGTGGAAAGCGGGGCCGTGGGTTCGACCCCACGACACGCGTTGAAACACTCTTTAATTCCTCTGCTACCCTCGAGCTCTTCCTTGACTCTTCTGCTCTAGACGTGAAGCCGACCCGCTCCCTCGACTCTTCTACCCTATACGCGAAGCTAACCCGCTCCTCCCTCCTCCCTCGACGCTTTTGCCCGTGCCGACTGCAGCCTCCCAAGCGTCAGCCAGGTTCTTGTAATATATTCATTTTTTAACTTATAATTTTATTAGTTTTTTTTTTCTTATCTCACCACTTTTAGTACTCACTGCTAAGTGAATGATGTATCTGAACTTTTTTTTGTTATGTTTTGAAATGAATTTCTGCTTCTGAAATGTCAAATTTATTAGTGCCACAGTTCTGTTATAAATAAATTTACTAAAGAGGAGCATAATGATCATTTTTTTTTCCAGAAACAGTTGTCTCATAGCAGTTTTCACACAGCTGCAACAAACAGACATTCGACAACCCCGCAGCAACTTCCTTGGGCAGTGCAGCTGCAACTGCCCCAAACAGACCCTAAATCCTAAATCATAATGCAGACAATTTCAAATTTGGTTCTTAAAGTGTTCGATTAAAATGTACGTTAAGATTCACGTGGATCAATATAATCTTATGGGAACCTATAAATAATAAGTAAATAAATATACACTCAGACATATTTGATGATGACCCTTAACCATTTTATTCTATGTAGCTCTCTCACTGAAAATTTATGTAGCTCTGCAAATCCTTTTTGGCTTGCGTTGCGTTTGTTTTAAGCGATCAACAACTTCACAATGAAGGAAATTGCACATTGCTTATTTTTAATTTGCAAATCTGGAAATGTAAGCCTAATCATGACTTTCTGGCACAGCAAAGACAGACTTGTGCAATTTGAAGTGTGTGGGAATCTCAGAGTTGGATGCCATATAACCACATTTTGACTTATTTCATTAATGATTTGACCAAACTTTTTGGAACTTACACATGTTGGGCCCTTTGTGGGAAAACAATGATGCATTGGGAGTCCGGATGCAGAGCTGAAAACGGATGCGATCTACCGAAAGGGAAAAAAAATCTCTGATTGGTGTATCGCGTCAGTTTTTCGGACGCAACTTACGCCCAGACTTCACCCTTTGTTGACTGCAAATGACAGAACTTTAAAAAGTTAATTTTTTTTATACTAAGAAAATTCTTTAATAAAATAAAGTATATTTTTTATTAAAGAGCTTTCTATGTATAATATTGCTACCACCTAATAATAAGATAAAGTATAGTTTATTAAACAATTGTCTATGTATAATTTTGCTACCACCAAAGCTAGACTAACCTTCACTATTGTCTATGATTTGGTCAAACCAACCTCTACATTGCAGCTCTTAATACCCTTAGACATCAATGAAACTAAGCTTATGCGAGAAGTCCAATTTAATTGGAAGCCTTCCATTTGTTGTTCAAGTAACAAATGATTGTATCTCACTCAAATCCTATCCCAAAGTGGCCTTTAATGTAGTCCTTATTCTCCATCAAAACATTTTGGAGCAGTGATACTTCATAATATAATTTAGGTAAACTAAACCAACAAAATGACCCTAAGATTCCTGTTTCCTTCTTATATTGTTATTTTTTAAAAAAACTATATTCCTATATTTTTAGAGAAATGGGATGCTACTGAGCCAAAATATATTAAAATAAGGTTGAAAGTTAATAAAATTATTTACAATTTTAATATTATTCCCACAATGAATGCTAAAATAACATCAAGATGGAGGAGGCATTTGGAAATGNCTTACATGTTCAAACTCTCCTTAGGTAGTTTAAACCTTTTAGACAAAATTTTTTAGCCTCAAACACACTAAATTTTATACATAAATACCCTTTTGAAAAAAAATTTAAATTCAATTTGCTTAGGTCTAAAAACCTCAAGTCTTTAAGATGATAAAGTTCCTTAAGTTTGGACATAATAAGCAACTAGTTTACCATAAAAAGTTAGCATAAAAAGTAAAGCAAAAAACTTAATATTTTGATTGCATCTAGGTAAGGTTGTATTTTCCTTAAGTGGAGCACTCCCTTAACAATTTTTTCTCTCAAGAAAAAAAAAATTTAGGGATAGGTTCACATAAGGGATGTAAGTTAGGCTTTATAAAGAAGTTCGCTATTTAGACTTCATGCTTATGCCATAGTTTTGCAAGAAATATACTAGTTTTCGAAGTCATTAAAAGAAAATAAATCTATCAATATAAGAAATTCATTAACCTCAACTTTTTTTTAAGTAACTCACAAGCTTGTAGAAAAATTCTGCCACAATAAATTTCTTCTTAAATGTCAAAAAGTTCTTACCAAATCAGCTCCTTCCCAGATTCGCTCAGATACTAAATATGATGGAGCCGGGTGAAATTTTGATGAGATAAAGTACTAAATTTTTCTATTGATATTTGATTTTAAGTCAAAATATGTGACTTGAAGGTTTTGGTAGAATGTAAAAAGTCTTAGGAGGGAATGGTGGCAAAAATACCAAGACTAGTTTGGATCAGGCTAGTTTGGGTAGATTTAAAATATCTCTTTGGAAAAGTGGCTTAATAATGAGTAAGTGGCTAGAAATATTGTTGGTTTTTAACTTAGGATGTCTAATTATTTTCTAGATTTGATGGGTGAGTTTACAATGAAGTTTAGGGTTAAGGAATAAGACTAGGTCTTAATATGCTCTTGCTTGGTCAAGAACTATAAAGAGGAGTTTGTAATAGTTGTAAGGCTTTGGTTGTATGTTTGTTAAACTTATAAGAAGCTTATAGAATGGATGAATAGTGGTAAAGAGTTTAAAAGGAAATCTTATGGAAGATTAATACATAACATAGAAAAAAAGCAAAGATAAATGTCTAATCTCACAAAAAAAAAGGCTACACTTGAAACAACCAAGAACTAAGCAACGAAAGAGAAAATTCTCACTCAAATATTTCATTCAACAAATGATCAAAATAATTACATATTAGCCCTATTTATAGGAATTACAATGATAAAAATCCAATAAAATGAGGAGAAACATTTGAAGGGTAGTAGGTGGACATTAATGAAGGAAGGTGCTAGCCACCTTCCTAATTTAATATTTTTTTATTTTTATGAAAATTCAAATATTCTAGAAACTAAAATTAAAATATGAATAATAAAATACAAATTCATATATTTCTTCTTAATATGGCTCTTGTGATGGACTTTTAACTAAGCACTTTCTTGCCCTATTGTTTGGGCTCTTGTAAGTGGTTTTGAAACTAACCTTTGGCTTCATTTTGATGATGCACTACATCAGAAAGCTTGAATAGCAGTAACCACATTCTTTTTTAACACAATTCAACTACTTCTGTAGAAGGTTGTAGTAAAACCATCAGTTCTTATAATGTTGCCACTGCTAACATTATCTAGAGCTGATTTAATCTCCTCTTTCTTAGGTTGGTAAATTAGATTAAGATTATGGGTTCAAGTAATGGTATTAAGGAGAAGTGAACAACTGGGATCAATAAGGTTGATATGGCCTTGGGTGAGCAGATTATGGAAAAAAACTAATACTACTATCAATGATTCCCTCTATATCATAAATCCATCCCCCTAATCGGATTTTTATTTTCAAAAAAGCATTAAACTGCCTTTCTCTTGATGGCTGCATGGAAATAAGTTGTGCTCATGTTCTCATCAACAAATTGATGTCCAACAACTTTTCGACAAAACAAAATATTTCCTCCATGTTGATAACCTAATCTAAATTCTCCTAGACTGCTAACAACATATTGCAATCATTATGACCATTACAATAGTCTTCCTCTAATTGATTAACTTTAGTTTCAACATTATGCAAAATTGTTTTGAAGTTTCCAAATGCTTTTCAGTTCCATTTTTTGAGAATCTGACCATTTTCTTCTGAACTTTATATAATATGAGCCAAACATCCTCTCTTAGTTCACACTTATAGAAATCTTTCACAAGTTGTTGAAATGAAGACTGGAGAGTCCACATATTAAGTAGTCTCAACATGGGCTTCTATGGATTAGTAGGGAAAAGAACAAAATGAAGAAGAGAAGCATGGCCAAAGTTGGTTTAGAAGAGGTGCTACACTCTAGAGTATAAAAATTGTGCTCATCCAATGGCAATTTGTCACTATCCTACCCAACCTTTCAAATACTTTGCTTCTAGATCAAGTAAAGGGCTCCCAATGAAACCAAAATCTCATTAAAAAGTAAATGGCTCCCAAAGATATTTTCCTCGTCAAAGACTTCAAAAAACTCATTAAAAAGATTAACGTTTGGAGGTCTGCCACCTTTCTTCTCCAACATAATTGTGATGATATTGAAATCCCCATCCACTAGCCATGGTTCATCAATTTAATTACTAATATGATTAAAATTTCCCCACAATTCAATCTTGGAGGTTCTAGAGTACCCATCATTAAAAATGGTAAGAAAGAAATGACAACAAGACCTTCTAATCTTCGCAAGCATAAATTGGGGTGTGCCTATCATGATGTCCACGTCTATGGATTCTTCTACAAAAACTAATTTTTTTATTAGAGTTGGAGAAAATGGTATTTGAGGTTGCTTTGAGCTGCTACCGTAGGTTCCAAAATTTTACAAAAATTATAACTTGTGGTGTCCGCTGATGTTCTTAATTCTATGAGAGAAATTGGCCTTGGCAATATCTTTGATGTTCCAAATCAAGAACTTAAACATCATTAGTAGGTTTTCATCCTCTAATGACCCAAGAGGATGGTGAAGCTTTTCTACCAATTCTTCCAATGCTACCACCTCCATAAAGGATCTCAACAATAAGAAAAATATATTTAAGCTCCTAGTTTCCTTTAAATTTTCTTTTCCTGTCTTATTGAACCAGCCACTCCTATTCAAGTTCAGCTCTAGCTTGTGACATATCAACACCATCCTCATGCTCATCAGGTTCAGAACAATGAATCTCCTCATCATCAGAATCCTCACAGCATCTCTATCCCTTTTCATTTCCAAATGCCCCCTCCATCTTGATGTTATTTTTGCATTCATTGTCGGAAATAATATTAAAATTGTAATTTTTTTATTAACTTTCAACCTTATTTTAATTTATTTTGGCTCAGTAGCATCCAGTTTCTCTAAAAATATAGGAATATAATTTTTTTAAAAAATAACAATATAATGAAGAAAAAGGAATCTTAGGGTCATTTTGTTGGTTTAGTCTACCTAAATTATATTATGAAGTATCACTCCTCCAAAATGTTTTGATGGAGAATAAAGACTACATTAAAGGCCACTTTGGGATAGGATTTGAGTGAGATACAATCTTTTGTTACTTGAACAACAAATGGAAGGCTCTCAATTAAATTGGACTTCTCACATAAGCTTAGTTTCATTGATGCCTAAGGGTATTAAGAGTTGCAATGTAGAGGTTGGTTTGACCAAATCATAGACAATAGTGAAGGTTAGTCTAGCTTTTGGTGGTAGCAAAATTATACATAGACAATTGCTTAATAAAGTATACTTTATATTTATTATTAGGTGGTAGCAATATTATACATAGAAAGTTACTTTATTTTATTAAAGAATTTTCTAAGTATATAAAAAAATTAATTTTTTAAAGTTTTGAACTTTGCAGTCCACAAAGAGTGAAGTCTGGGCGTAAGCTGCATCCGGAAAACTGACGCGATACATCAATCAAAGATTTTAAGCTTTGCATCTGGACTCCCAATGCATCATTGTTTTCCCACAAAGGGCCCACCATGTGTAAGTTCCAAAAAGTTTGGTCAAATGATTAATGAAATAAGTCAAAATGTGGTTATATGGCATCCAACTCTGAGATTCCCACACACTTGAAGTTGCACANTATTTTATTAACTTTCAACCTTATTTTAATATATTTTGGCTCAGTACATCCCATTTCTCTAAAAATATAGGAATATAGTTTTTTTAAAAAATAACAATATAAGAAGGAAAAAGGAATCTTAGGGTCATTTTGTTGGTTTAGTTTACCTAAGTTATATTATGAAGTATCACTCCTCCAAAATGTTTTGATGGAGAATAAAGACTACATGAAAGGCCACTTTGGGATAGGATTTGAGTGAGATACAATCATTTGTTACTTGAACAACAAATGGAAGGCTTCCAATTAAATTGGACTTCTCGCATAAGCTTAGTTTCATTGATGTCTAAGGGTATTAAGAGCTGCAATGTAGAGGTTGGTTTGACCAAATCATAGACAATAGTGAAGGTTAGTCTAGCTTTGGTGGTAGCAAAATTATACATAGACAATCGTTTAATAAACTATACTTTATCTTATTATTAGGTGGTAGCAATAATATACATAGAAAGCTCTTTAATAAAAAATACTTTATTTTATTAAAGAATTTTCTTAGTATAAAAAAAAATTAACTTTTTAAAGCTCTGCCCTTTGCAGTCAACAAAGGGTGAAGTCTGGGCGTAAGTTGCATCCGAAAAACTGACGCGACACACCAATCAGAGATTTTTTTTCCCTTTCGGTGGATCGCGTCCGTTTTCAGCTCTGCATCCGGACTCCCAATGCACCATTGTTTTCCCACAAAGGGCCCACCATGTCTAAGTTCCAAAAGTTTGGTCAAATCATTAATGAAATAAGTCAAAATGTGGTTATATGGCATCCAACTCTGAGATTCCCACACACTTGAAGTTGCACAAGTCTGTCTTTGCTGTGCCAGAAAGTCAGGATTAGGCTTACATTTCCAGTTTTGCAAATTAAAAATAAGCAATGTGCAATTTCCTTCATTGTGAAGTCGTTGATCGCTTAAAACAAACGCAACGCAAAACCAGAAAGGACTTGCAGAGCTACATAATTTTCAGTGAGAGAGCTACATAAAATAAAATGGTTAGGGCCCTTCACCGGAAATATGGTTTAGGGTCATCATCAAATATGTCTGAGTGTATATTTATTTACTTATTATTTATAGGTTCCCATAAAATTACATTNCAGAAAGGACTTGCAGAGCTACATAAATTTTCAGTGAGAGAGCTGCATAAAATATAAGGGTCAGGGCCCTTCACCGGAAATATGGTTAGGGCCATCATCAAATATGTCTGAGTGTATATTTATTTACTTATTATTTATAGGTTCCCATAAAATTACATTGATCCACGTGGATCTTAACGTACATTTTAATCGAACACTTTAAGAACCAAATTTGAAAATGTCTGCACTATGATTTAGGATTTAGGGTCTGTTTGGGGCAGCTGCAGTTGCACTGCCCAAGGAAGTTGGTGCGGGGTTGTCGAATGTCTGTTTGTTGCAGCTGTGTGAAAACTGCTATCAGACAACTGTTTCTGGAAAAAATGATCATTATGCCCCTCTTTAGTAAATTTATTTATAACAGAACTGTGACACCAATAAATTTGACATTTCAGAAGCAGAAATTTATTTCAAAACATAACAAAAGTTCAGATACACTGTTTATTCAGCAGTGAGTACCAAAAGTGCTGAGATAAGGAAAAAAAACTAATAAAATTATAAGTTAAATAATGATAATATTACAAAAACCTGGCTGACGCTTGGGAGGTTGCAGTCGGCACGGGCAAAAGCATCGAGGGAGGAGGGAGGAGCGGGTCAGCTTCGCGTATAGGGTAGAAGAGTCGAGGGAGTGGGTCGACTTCACGTCTAGAGCAGAAGAATCAAGGAAGAGTTCGAGGGTAGCATAGGAATTAAAGAGTGTTTCAACGCGTGTCGCGGGGTCAAACCCGCGACCCCGCTTTCAGCCTTTTTCAGTGTCCGTTGGCCGCTGCGGTGAAATCCGAACGAAAAAATAAAGTTGTGATATGGGGCCCCGCCGTGCAAGATAAGCGGCTCCAAACGAAACCTAAATGAAGCGTCATGGTAAGATAAGCAAGTGGAAGTCAAATATAGTTTAATCCGAGCGCAAGTGAGCCCAAATCAAGAACTTCAAAGTATAATAAGAAGCTTTGCGACATATTTTGAAGATCAAATGTTCTCTAAATCTAATAAGTCTATATATAAATCGAGCATTACGACGAGACGAATCTCACGAGCTCAAGATTACTTAAAGTGCTTAATTGCTCATAAAATATTATTTGATCAAAAGAATTACCCGGGCTATCCGATGGAGTGATTCAGATTCATATAGTATTTATAGTGGTTCAGATATATATAGAATTGTCGGGCCAACTCATAGCCAATTTCGCGCATGAGACGATGAACAATACTTGTCGATCCGATTGGAGTCATTTTATCCTATGAATTTAAAGATTACAATCATTTTATGTATTATTTAGAGCATTAGGTGCATACAACTAGGAGCACTGACCACCTGATTATTATGCTTCCACTTGCATTCAGTACATAGTGCAAAGTTGATATGTATTCAATCCATGTGGAATGTCTCCTTTCTTTTTTTTTTATCTCTAGGAACTTGAGGGAATCATGGTGTAAAATGGAATAAACTCATCATCTATATCATACTATAGTGTATAAATCCTCATCATAGGTTGATTATTTCATTGATAGAAATTAGGAAGAGCCAAAGCAGGAGCTTTTTCAACTAGCAATTTTGAGTGATCAAAACTTTAATGGGTAGCAATATCTCAATTGAAGTTCTTAGATCTAAAAATTTCTATAATGAAAGTTGTGATTTAATCAAAGTTTTTGATGAACAGATGATAAAGCAAAGCAAAAATATGAAACATTCATGCCTACATGAAGGATTGTAGAATTGGTCAACTTGTAATGGATTCTATTTTGATAGGATCGCCTTCAATTTCTACACTTAAAATTATAAATCCCAAGAAATTCAGCTGAGGTAAAAAAAATTAATATTTTTGTAGGTTGACAGATAATCATTGCTCTTAATAATGTTCAGAGATGAACCAAAGGTGTAATAGATGTTTTTCTAAACATTGATTATATAAAAAGATGTTGTTTAGGTGGATCTCAACGAACTTGTAGAGAACTAGCCAAAAATCCAATTTTATGAGGGCATGAACTCACTTGGTGAGTTTGATAAATAAAGAGCATTCATGTTCATTCAAATAAGTGGTTGCATGCTTTAAAAGCAATCTTCCACTCATCTGTCAATTTCATTCAAATTTGGTAATGATCATTGTATGGATTAATCTTCTAAAAAGTATTGATCAGTGTTATTTTACAAAGAGGTCATCAACACAAGGAGCTTGGAATCAATATTTAGCTATTATATTATTAATAATTGTGACGTCAATAAAAGACCAAAATGAATAATCTTTATTGGCAAGTGCAAGGTAGAAGTGACACGTGGGCTGGAGCTTCACCCAACTATTCCTTTCGAAATAAGTTCCTCCACTTAACAATATAATTCCTCATGTTTGTTGGTTTCATTCATTAAGCAGTTCAATTTGAGATTAGCACACTAGGAATAAAATCTATGACATATTGAACATTATGCATGGAAGTTAGACCCACGAGTATCTTAGTAGTCAGTATATCCACCAATTCTTATAAAAGGGGATGTATGGTCGCTCAAATTGAGATGCTAATTGTCTTTTCCTCCAAGTCAAATAGTTGGTAACCCTTGTTTGCTTGTTTTAATTCTTCATGCGAACTAGTTTGTCAGTCATATTGACATGGCCTTCCTAAGAATAAGTGACAAGCATCGATCAACACCACATTGCACAAAAACCTACTCATAAAAACATTTCATGGAATAATAGACCAAACACCATTTTGAGTCACTTTCTTCATTATCAAATTATATCCATGACAATTTATTTGGGTTTGCTCCTTAATTTTAAATTGTATCTATTCCACTATTGTTGTGGACGCCATATTCTTACAACTTTCATTATTGATAATTAATTGGCATATATTTTATTGAAATGTATAGCATGAGTGCATGATCATGTGTCATAGCTAAGGTTATTCTTTATGACTATTTAGAAATCGTGTGATAACATGCTACTCACCTTCATCCATACCCATGAATGTCTCAATCATTTAATTGTTGGATTTTTTTAGTTGATGCTACTTTGACATCTTGATTGAATTATTTGACGAGTAAGACAATCCATAAATTTTAGCAGTTAGTCATAATATGCTTAAATTCATGGCATCTAAAATATTTGTAGTCAAAGAAATGAGGCATTTGTTGATTTGTTATGATTAGATGTGTTTTCTTTTGAAATGATTCTTGTGGATCACATTCATTCCTAAATGTTTCTTAAGGATGTTACTCATTCTTAAAGCGGTTGTCATTAGCCATAGTATGTGCATTTTATTATGTCTGTATTAATCAAATCCCAAAAAAGAACAAGATCTCGAGCAAAGGCTGATGTCAATAAAAGCTAAAAGATCTGCTCAAATAATTAAGTTCAAATTCCATCTGAAAATGAGCTAAATCGAACAAATAAAATCAAACAAACATGAACACATTTCTCAAGAGCTATTTCAAACAAGACCTCATTTCCAACAAAAAAAATTTGAACAAGCCAAACACGAACAAACTCTAGACTTTCTCAAGCTCGGCTCATACAAACCTCTACTTTAAATAACTCGAGATACAAGAGTTATCACAAATAGAGAAGAAAGTAGTGGCTTCCAAATGCCCCTTTACATTCTCTTATTTTAGCTATATATAAGATAGTTACATATAGAAAGGCCACTCGGCCACCCTACAAAAAAATAAACAAGAGCAATCATGAGCCTAAACCCTTGTCGCCAGCTACTTTGCAATTCAGCTCCTGCATCACAAGTTATATTAACCATTACATTGCATAATAGAGACCCTTCATTTCATTTAATGTAATACCACCAGTTAACATTATATATTTATATGCTATTGAAAATATAAATTTACTTGTTTTCGAATGACATATAATAAATTTTACCTTACTAAAATCACTGAATTAATGTGATGGATGCGAACTAAAAGAGGATTAACAATACAATTAAGGGTTCGTTTGGGGTGGCTGGTAGTAGCCGTGTGTTACCGTACCGCAATTTTGTCTGTTTGGATAAACTATATTTTAACAGTTTTTTTAAAAAGCTGCTTCTGAAATCTGCATTTTCTCATCGGTCCTGGCTAGGTGCGGTGACAATTTTCTAGCCAGTTGTATGACTTTTTTTTAAGAAAAAAAAAGTAATAATAGTCATCACAGCTTTTTGAATACCAAATTATTTTTCAGCAAGTTCACAATGATTTTTAATAAGCTGCAACTGTCCCAAATAGACTCTAACTCATTAACAACTTTAATTTATCACCAATGTGCATCATCACAATAAAAATGAGTTTTAAAATTAGAATTATTAAATGGGCATTTAAAAATTTAGTATTTTTCATAAGGTTTTGTTAGATTTTTTTATTTGCTTATTCAGACCTTTCCCGCTTAATTATTTAACTTGTATTTTTCTATTATTTTTTATAAGATTATATGGTGAGAAAAAGGTGTGAATGTTTTAGATATCTCGGGTCTATTGTTCAAAGTGATGGCGATATGGACGAGGATGTTATTAGTAGAATTCAAGTTAGTTGGTTGAAGTGGAGGAATGAATCGGGTTGATTGCCTGATGAAAAAGTACAACTTAGACTTAATGGAAAGTTTTATAAGATGGTGGTGAGATTTGCAATGCTTTATGCCGTAGAATGTTGGCCTATAAAAGTAACATAACACTAAGCTAAGTTCTGCTAAGATCAGAAAGCTTAGGTGATTGAGTGGCTTGACACCTAGAGACAAAATGCAAAAGGGCGGAATCCCTAGAAGGGTTGGTTTAGCTCATGTGGCAGGCAACATTAAAGAGAGTCGTCTTAGATGGTTTGGTCCCATCAAATTTCGATCATCCGACTTCGGCTACGAAAGTAGATGTTTTAGAATCGTCTTACGTTAATAAAGATAGAAGTAGACCTAAAAAGACTCGGGCATAATGATCTTAATTAAAAATATGACACCAAATATTGAAGAATCTCTTATGGATTTGATGAAAGGACTGGATTTAAAGACAGGAGGTCTATTAGCAGCCTAATGATTAATAGTATCTCAACCCACTCTTCTCTCTCTGTGTCTTTGTCTCTCTCTCGCACAGACAAAACTGGGACAAAGCCACAAAAGGCTAAATGTTGGTGGCCCCTTGATTCCTCTATTCCACCAACTTTAACTTTCACTTTGGCCATTCGGGCCACTGCAGATAAAGTGAAAAAAAAAACATTGATATTATAGTAATGGAAAAATATTGCGTTCGGAGTCCAGACAGACTCAAAAAATTACTGATCTGATAATAAAGGAGAAAATATTGACGAACGTGATACAGCGGGGCAGGAGCGGGAGTTCAGACCTCCATTGTATCACGTCCGTTGTTGGGACGCAGCTCACGTCCAGACTCCGGACACAATATTTTTTTTGGTAATAAAGACAGCGTTTCTTAGGTTACTGTGAGATTGGGTTAGGAAAAGCGTGAAAATGCACACACACACACGCGCGCGCGCGCAGACATACACGCGCGCGCGCGCAGACACACACGCACACACACACACACAGATATATATATATATATATATATATATATATATATATATANTTTTTTTTCTTTTCCCTACTAATCCATAGAAGCCCATGTTAAGACTCCTTAATATGTGGACTCATTTCAACAACTAGTGAAAGCTTTCTATAAGTGTGAACTGAGAGAGGATGTTTGGCTCATATTATATAAAGTCCAGAAGAAAATGGTTCAGATTCTCCAAAAATGGAACTGAAAAGCATTTGGAAACTTCAACACAATTTTGCATAATGTTGAAACTAAAGTTAATCAATNATAAAGTGAATCTTCAGCTGAAGAACTTCCAGGTGAGGAGGGAGGGGGGTGACATTAAGACCATTTATNCTTTTTTATTATTTTTTTTTATGAAGATAAATGAGAGAGAAAAGACTATAGATGAAAGATATAGAAAAAAAATTAAAATATATATGTAANCTTTTCCTTACTAATCCATAGAAGCCCATGTTAAGACTCCTTAATATGTGGACTCTCCAGTCTTCATTTCAACAACTAGTGAAAGCTTTCTATAAGTGTGAACTAAGAGAGGATGTTTGGCTCATATTATATAAAGTCCAGAAGAAAATGGTTCAGATTCTCAAAAAATGGAACTGAAAAGCATTTGGAAACTTCAACACAATTTTGCATAATGTTGAAACTAAAGTTAATCAATTGGAGGAAGACAATTGTAATGGTCATACTGATTACAATATGTTGTTAGCAGTCTAGGAGGAGTTAGATTAGGCTATCAACATGGAGGAAATATTTTTTTTTGTCAAAAAGTTGTTGGACATCAATTTGTTGATGAGGACATGAGCACATCTTATTTCCATGTAGCCATCAGGAGAAAGGCAGTTTAATGCTTTTTCGAAAATTAAAATCTGATTAGGGGGATGGGTTTATGATATAGAGGGAATCATTGATAATGGTATTAGTTTTTTCCATAATCTGCTCACCCAAGGCCCTATCAACCTTACTGATCCTAGTTGTTCACTTATCCTTAATACCATTATTTGAACCCATAATCTTAATCTAAATTACCAACCTAAGGAAGAGGAGATTAAATCAGCTCTAGATAATGTTAGNGCTTATTTCCATGTAGCCATCAGGAGAAAGGCAGTTTAATGCTTTTTCAAAAATTAAAATCTGATTAGGGGGATGGGTTTATGATATAGAGGGAATCATTGATAGTGGTATTAGTTTTTTCCATAATCTACTCACCCAAGGCCCTATCAACCTTACTGATCCTAGTTGTTCACTTATCCTTAATACCATTACTTGAACCCATAATCTTAATCTAAATTACCAACCTAAGGAAGAGGAGATTAAATCAGCTCTAGATAATGTTAGCAGTGGCAACATTATAAGAACCGATGGTTTCACTACAACCTTCTACAAAAACAGTTGAATTGTCTTAAAAAAGAATGTGGTTGCTGCTATTCAAGCTTTCTGATGTATCACATCATCAAAATGAAGCCAAAGGTTAGTNAGAATGTGGTTGCTGCTATTCAAGCTTTCTGATGTATCACATCATCAAAATGAAGCCAAAGGTTAGTTTCAAAACTACTTACAAGAGACCAAACAATAGGCCAAGAAAGTGCTTAGCCCATTCAAGGCCCATCACAAGAGCCATATTAAGAAGAAATATCTGAATTTTTATTTTATTATTCATATTTTAATTTTAGTTTCTAGAATATTTGAATTTTCATTTTTGGGGGCTTTTATGCCTGGTCATAAAAATTAAAAAATATTAAATTAGGAAGGTGGCTAGCACCTTCCTTCATTAATGTCCACCTACTACCCTTCAAATGTTACTCCTCATTTTATTGAATATTTATCATTGTAATTCCTATAAATAGAGCTAATATGTAATTATTCTGATCAGATGTTGAATGAAATATTTGAGTGAGAATTGTCTCTCTCGTTGCTTAGTTCTTGGTGGTTTCAAGTGTTGTCTTTTCTTTGGTGAGATTAGGTATTTATCTTTGTTTTTCTTCTATGTTATTCATTAATCTTCCATAAGATTTCCTTTTAAACTCTTGAACACTATTCATCCATGTTATAAGCGTCTTATAATATTAACAAACCTACAACCGAATCCTCCCAACCATTTCAAACTCCTCTTCATAGCTCTTGTCCAACAAGAGCATATTATGACCTAGTCTTATTCCTTAACCCTAAACTTCATTGTAAACTCATCCAAACCCACCCATCAAATCTACATAAAAATTAGACAACCTAATTTAACCACCAGTAATATTTCTAGCCACTTACCCATTATTAAACCACTTTGCCAAAGAGGTATTGTAAATCTACCCAAACTAGCCTAATCCAGACTAGGCTTGGTCTTTTATCCACCATTCCCTCCTAAGACTTTTAACATTCTACCAAAACCTTCACATCACATCTTTTGACTTAAAATCAAATATCAATAGAAAAATTTAGTACTTTATCTCATCAAAAGTCCACCCGGCTCCATCATATTTGGTATCTGAGTGAATCTGGCAAGGAGCTGATTTCGTAAGAACTTTTGGACATTTAAGAAGAAATTTATTATGTCTAAATTTTTCTACAAGCTAATGAGTTACTTAAAAAAAAATTGATGTTAGTGAATTTCTTCTATTGATAGATTTATTTTATTTAAATGGCTTGGAAAACTAGTATATTTCTTGCAAAACTATGGCGTTAACATGAAGTCTAATTAGCAAACTCCTTTATAAAGCCTGACTTACATCCCTTATGTGAGCCTATCCCTAAAATTTTTTTACTTGAGTGAAGAATTTCTTAAGGGAGTGCTCCACTTAAAGAAATTACAACCTTACCTTAATGCATTCAAAATATTAAGTTTTTTGCTTTACTTTTTATGTTANTCTTATGTGAGCTTATCCCTTAAATTTTTTTACTTGAGTGAAGAATTTCTTAAGGGAGTGCCCCACTTAAAGAAATTACAACCTTACCTTAATGCATTCAAAATATTAAGTTTTTTGCTTTACTTTTTATGTTAACTTTTTATGGTAAACTAGTTGCTTATTAAGTCCAAACTTAAGGAATTTTGCCATCTTAAGGACTTGAGGTTTTTAGACCTAAGAAAATTGAATTTAAAATTCTTTTCAGAAGAGTATTTGTGTATAAAATTTAGTGTATTTGAGGGTAAAAAAAACTTTATCAGAAAGGTTTAAACTACCTAAGGAGAGTTTGGGACATAAATGGTCTTAATGTCACCCCCCTCCCTCCTCACCTGGAAGTTCTTCAGCTGAAGATTCACTTTATTTTTACATATATATTTTAATTTTTTTTCTATATCTTTCATCTATAGTCTTTTCTCTCTCATTTATCTTCATAAAGAAAATAAAAATAATAAAAAACAAGCCTGTTGACACCAAAATCAGTTTCCCACGATCAAATTGAAAATTTAACTCGAATGGTTGATTCTTCAGATCTTAGGATTCATGGAAGAAAAACTAAGAATAGAGAATTAGTTGAAGAGACTAAAAATCAAATGCAAGATTTAAAATATCAAGTGTAAATAATCCTAAATCTTCTTCCAAAAAATAAAGCTCCTGCCAAACCTCCTACCCAAATTCATATTACACCATTAAAAGAAAATGATTCATACTTNTATTTAAAATATCAAGTGTAAATAATCCTAAATCTTCTTCAAAAAAATAAAGCTCCTGCCAAACCTCCTACCCAAATTCATATTACACCATTAAAAGAAAATGATTCATACTTAGAGCCAAGAGAAGTCCAAATTCATACTAGACAACCTAATCTTAGGAATGGAGGTAGAAGGGACCATATTTTATCTTAGGATTCATGAAAGAAAAACTAAGAATAGAGAATTATTTGAAGTGACTAAAAATCAAATGTAAGATTTAAAAGATCAAGTGCAAATAATCCTAAATCTTCTTCAAAATAATAAACCTCCTGGGAAACCGCCTACCAAAATTCATATTACACCAT
>JXCR01072183.1:4988-35108 GCA_002079205.1 Phalaenopsis hybrid cultivar
AGTCCATACAAAGCTTTCTTCAGCAAGCAAACTTTGTCCTTTGTCTCAGGTGTGCAGTACCCATCTGGCTGATCCATGTAGATCGTTTCTTCAAGCTCTCCATGCAGGAACGCAGTCTTACATCTAGCTTGATCTAATTCCAAATTGAATTGAACCGCTAGTGCTAAGACTATCCTAATGGAGCAGTGCTTCACGGCGACAAAATTTCGTTGAAGTTGATTCCTTCTACCTGAGTGAATCCCTTTGCAACGAGTCTGGCTTTGTATCTGATTCTGTCAATACCTGGGGTGCCTTTTTTCTTTTTAAATATCCACTAGCAACCAACCACTCGTTTGTTCTTTGGTCGATCCACAAGTTCCCAGGTTTTGTTCTTCATCAGAGAAGCCATTTCCTCATCCATTGCTTCTTCCCACCTGAGTCTTTCCTTGCTCTTTAGGGCTTCCTTATAGTTGCTCGGTTCTGCTTCTTCTATCTCTTCGGCAACACTTAAAGCATATGAGATTATATCTGCATGGTCGTATCTATCTGGCGGTCTGATTGTTCTTCTTTGTCTATCCCTCACCAAGCTGTAGTAATCAGATCTTCTTTCTGGCTCAATCACTTGCTGCTCCTCTGCCACTTCATCCTGATTGTTCACAACAGTCCTTTGATCTATTAAAGTTTGTTGTTGTTGCAGCTCCACCTCAATTGAAGAATCCTCCTTAGTGATGTTGTTTTTGGCAGCATGGCTATACAGATTCGCCATTTTGGACTCATCGAATGTCACATCTCTACTGATGATGCATTTCTGTTGATCTAGGCACCAGAGTTTGTAGCCCTTGGTTCCAGGTGGGTATCCAATGAAAATGCACTTCAGAGCCCTTGCTTCCAGCTTATCCTGTCTAACATGAGCATATGCAGTACATCCAAAAACTTTGAGATTATCATAGTTACCTGNAAACCTGATCATCCATTCTGACGTAGATGGAGCCCCGGCGCCATGTGCAAAAACAACTAGAGGATTTTTCCCGCTAGTGGGTGAGCTCTCGCAAGCCTTCTCAGCGCTCTGCTCCGTGCCCTCTTGATCATCGTTCTTACGGAGACGCTTGAAAGGACGAGAAGAAGAATCCGAAGCCATAGAAACGAGAAATTAGAGAATTGAGTCTTGATAAACCCTAGTCCCTCACCTCACCGTCTTCGATACAATCGGCATGGCGACAGTATACGAAAAGCGCGGGAAGGGCCTCGGAACTAAGCGCACAATCTTCGAGGGACTAAGAGCAAGCGTGTTCTTTNCACCTCACAGTCTTCGATACAATCGGCATGGCGACAGTTTACGAAAAGCGCGGGAAGGGCCTCGGAACTAAGCGCACAATCTTCGAGGGACTAAGAGCAAGCGTGTTCTTTATGTTTAAATTTATGGTTATTTAAAAATCATATCATACATAGATACCACCCTATTCTTATGTATTTACCTATCTAATGTCTAAACATTAATTTTTACATCGGTGTATTTTATTTATTTTTTAGCGGTTATAATGGTGATAATTTTGCTCTGATATAAAAGATTTAGGTATACTAAATATAAAAAGTAAAATGTAGGTGTTGGATATGTAAATATATAGGTGATGTGTGCTCGGTGGAAAAGTGATATATGATTTAGTGTAATAGTGTTGCACGAAAGTTTAACACGGGTTCAATATAAATTTTTACATGAAAAACTCTCGAATGAAAAAATACAGTGCATAATGTAATTGAAATATTCCAATATGTAACAAGTCAGTATACGGGCTCACTCTTCTCTTGAGTTAGCGAAGATGAAACTAAAAAGTTGATGTAAAATGATATTTTAGCAATAATAGCATTAATGAGCCACAAATGTTGTAGTGTGTTGCAATGGAAGCGATATTTCGTCCTGAATACTATAAATGATGGTTGTAGCGCAAACTTATCATGGAGGTCATATTTGAAAGTTATGATAGTAGTTGGTCCTGTAAGACATAAATGGTTGCTTCAGAAGTACTGATTGGCCACAAAAGGCCATATTAAGGAGCTGCAATAGCATCCATAGGTCGCAAAAGCTGGAGTTTGGAGTTGCATGAGCTGTGAGCCTCGTAGAGCGTAGTAGGGAGTTGTAATAGTGTCTATAGGTCGTCGAGACTAGAGTTGGGAGTCGCATTAGCTATGACATTCATATGTCATAGGAGTTGGAGTTGGGAGCTGCATGTGTTATGATAATATTTGTAGGCCATAGAAATCGATGTTGAGAGATACACGAGCTATGATAATGTCTATAGGTCGTAGAGACCAGAGTTGAGAGTTGCATGAGATGCGAACCATGTAAGTCGTAGTGTTGTGCTACAAGGAGAAAGCTTCAAGAGTTCAGAGAAAGACGTCATATCCAGAGTACAACGATGGTAAACAGTTATTTTGGGTTTTGTTGTTACATCATTTTCGGGATGTTAATTATATTATATGCAAGGCGCATCGTTGCACTAAATGTGGGGTAAGTTGCTACACTATATGCGAGATACGTGTTGCACCCTTTGTGGGGTGTTGTTACACGTCATAGTACATTGTCACATCGTCTTTGAGATGTGTTGCTCCGTATGATACTTCATTACTCCACAAGGTGAGACATTACTCTAAATGCCGTTTCGTTACTCCGCGGCGATGTCGTGACTCTGTAAGGGCTTCGTTACAAGGAGCAAGGGAGGCCGGTGATAGTTGACGACAACCTACAGAAGCGGGAAAAGTTCATGAGGTTTTGGGTGAAGGACATCACTAGAATCCTACACCTTGCGCTCCAGCTTTAGCTTTAGCTCTTCACCCAAGTCCTCGTTTCCCTTTCATGAAGGGGATAAGGTTCTTTTTTATAGAGTATGGGAGAAGCCTCCTTAAATGTAAGGAAGAAATCTCGACCGCTCCATCGGACGACCCGGAGAGATTTTCTCGATCGGACGGCATTTCGTAGACATTTGAGTGTCTTAAAGGTCGAAAATGAGTTATCTTGTTGTCATTTGATTTGTCTTGTAGAAATGCCGATTTGATTATAAGCTTGTTAATTTTGAATCCATTTGATATTCAAATTGGGCAATATAAGCTTTCAAAAATAGCTTAATAGCTCAGTACCAGCTTGATTTGACTCAGATTGGACTAATTTAGATGCCATTATGCTTCTCTCGTCCAGCCGATCACTTTGATTGTATGTTTGATGTAATCAGACATCTTGATGATTTTTTCAATAAGAATTTGAATGTTCATTACCCAAAAAATACACCGAGGTCATTGTCGATCGTCTCAAGATTTATGTCAAATAACAAATTTAATTGTTGACATATTGATATGAATTGTGTGGTGTGTACGAAAATGCCCCTATATATTTCTATGCATAATATATGATTTACACTAAAACAATACATAAATCAATAAATAAGTTTAAATATCAAATAGATAACTATAGAAAAAGCTTAATGACAGATGTAATCCTCTTTTGTTAATTAGTTTTAAAAACATTATGTTCAAGGGCTAGCACGCAGGTTGAAGTTTTGGTATAGATGTAGATTCCTTTTCATAATAATGATTGATGTTCAATATATCGAATAAATTCTTACTCGAGCTTTTTTATATTATTTTAGCTTCATGGATATTTACACATAAAAATTATTGTCAATTCTACTTCAATTGGNACTTAAGATCTCTTTTCCTTGCTCTCCTAGTCCTCACACCCTCTCTATTTATAGAAGCAAGAGGGTAGTAGGTGGGAGTAGGTGGGTGGTAGGTGGGTGGTAGGTGAGCGGTAGGTGAGATGTGGTAGGTGACGGTGTCACATTACAAAATTGCCCTTTTACCTTAGTTCATTAATTGAGGGTCAAAAAATAACATATGTAATGTAATGTATAATGAAACGTTGAAAAGATAATATGAGTACTTCTCTTTCTGTGAGCTCATTGTCCCTCTACTGTTCCCTCGCCTTAGAAAGTTTTCACATGGTTTTCACATTCCAAGCTTACGATAGGGGGGCGCAATAGTGAGTTGTACCTGATTTTCACCTACTAAGCTTCTCCAGTCGCAGATCATTCTAGGTGGGCCCTTTTTTTTGTTCTCAGCTTAGAATGCGTTCGTGGCAGTTTGTGCGTTACAGGATAAAAAATTTATCCTGAAATGTAGCCCACAACCTGCTTTTAGTGTAAAAATGAAAGCGCGTTTTAGGATAAGAAGACAAAACACACAATCCTGACATTACCGTTGCGTTTTCAAAAACTCCCCCGCACTTATACGTACTCCAAAACGGGCCCTTAGCCTAGCACGGTCCTCTATATGTTAATGAAAGGTTATAGTTATTTTACTCATATACCCTTGGTTGTTTTATTTATATGTAATGTAATGTACATATGATGTGTCTTATTCATGAAATAATCTCTCTATATATTGTTATATAATAATATTATATTTTTGTAGAAAAATGCACATGATATTCTTGGTATTTTATTTATATTAGTATGTTGTTTGACTACTCTCTGGCTTGACTGACTGGGCTTGATTAGCTTCTGATAGACAAAACCGATTCAGTCAGTTGATCTAGTTTGGCTATCCACTCTTCATAATAAATAGGGATACTTCCAGATGTCATCATTACGATTGAAGTTGTTGAGGGATTGGGTCTTCCCTCTATTTGACTTTTTTTGTGGTGATTGACTCAGATGCCTCTTTATCTCATTTCTAACCGAATAGTTCAGGCTCAGATTGTTGATCATCTATTTATCTTTTTTTGTGGCTCAAGGAGATTTTACCCTTGATGGCTTTGACTAAGACAAATACTTTCGGTCATATAAGCGGGCCATACTTTCTTCTGTATGTGAGCCCCTTCCCCATCATACACTTCTCCTCTGCATCATTTAATCCCTTTCAGATTATCTTTAAATGTAAATTTAATTACAGACTACATGCATCCAACATGTTTATACATAATTTTTTTTCTTCAATTTATTAAGCTGAATACACGGATGACATAGTGACACGTGTCAAACACTCCCTTATATTTAAACACTCTCAACACAAAGCAAAATTTTATAAAAAATAATGCAAAAATTTTGTTGGCATACGATATTAATTGGGAAATTTACAAATGTACTAAAAATTCTCAAGTATTTACACATCCGACACAAAAAAAAAAATTGATATTTACATTTAAAACAAACAATATTACTTTCATGAATCAATTATTTGAATTAGGAATTCAAAGTTTCTACGTCTAAATGGTGATGAAGGCAGATAATTATTGTAGAAAACAATTGTTTTGTCTATCTTCATTTATGGACGATTGAAAATTTTGAATTTAGAAAGACTTTTTTCTAATATATATTTATATGTGTGTGTGTGAGCACGGTGTCACGGACAAATAGTCCCACATCGGCTAGGTGTAGGGCCGAAAAGCAGTGTTTAAGTCCTGGGCTGCCCATCACTTATAAGGGCTCTTTTGGGAGGTGACAAGTGGTATCAGAGCAGATTACTGTCTGCCAGGTGTGTGGATTCTCCATGGTCCAGTATGATCATCGGTGGAGCCGATCTGTGACGATGGCGTCACGTGATTGGGTGGAGGAGAATGTCACAGACAATAGTCTCATATCGGCTAGGTGTAGGGTCGAAAAGCAGTATTTAAGTCCTGAGTTACCCACCTCTCTTAAGGGCTCTTTTGGGATGTGACAATGAGCTGCCTACCATGATATTTTGACTGGCGGCAGAGTTTGTAAGACCTTTGAGATCACGAGTTCGATCTCGCTTATATACAGGATGTAATTTTTAGGCACTTGAGGTTGGTCAGAAGGCCCGCATAATAGCCTCTGGCCAATCTTGTATATATATATATATATATANCCTAGTCGCCGAAGAAGCCAAAATTGAGGGCCACCCCTTTTGAATTTCACCCAAATCAAACAATAGAGCTCCTTTGCCCTCCACCTGAGCATCACAATACACCCAAACATTGGCCATGAGAGCCACCCCTTAGCCATTTTTATAAAAACTCACCTCCATAGCCATGGGAGGTGTGCTAAAAGTTTCTTAGAGAGAGCCCCCCAAACTTCTCACAGAGCTTCTCTGAGATCTCCACAGTGCAATCCAATCACTTCACTGCTCCAATTCCTCCTGTGTAACCCTAATTTTGAGCTAAAAAATTAGGGCAAAAACAAGATATCCCTTAAAACTCCACCAAACTCCAATTACTTGTGCCCACACCTTCACAATAGCAAGAGAAGATAAAGTCCCATAAATTCCTCCTCTGAAAGAACCTCTAACATAGCTCTAGACCAACACCTAAAATTGGGATTGATCGAAATCATACCTAGGCCTTACACCAAGACCAGAGGCACAATCCCTAACCTCCTTGGACTCCAACAAACGTGTCAAGCATCTCTGATTGAAGCTTCCCTTCTCAGAGTAAAGGTAAAAAAACTCCTCATCCCGATCCTCTTTTGATTCTCCATTTCCTTGGGCTTGATTTCATAGCATCTTAACCATATAGATATGTTCCTCTAGTCTAGACGAGCATTTTAAAAAAAATTCATTCAATTTGGTTAAGAAATGAGGGAGATATCAAGCTTGAAAGAAGGACAATTCTCGGGCTAGGCTATTGGGAACGATTACGGAGCACCGTTCGATCAAGTGTGTATCAGATGGACGGTCAAGACAAAGCCGAACAGTGCTTCAGAACATAAATCGCGGGTCGAGTCGGCGCTGAAGTGGATGGCAGCATCGAATGGGAGCGTCGCTTGGAGCTTCAGAGCTGGTCTAGGATGATGTGGCGCCACGCATTTAAATAGATAAATAGGGATTTAAATAATTCATAAAATGACCCTTAACTTCAAAAAGTCATATCTTAGTATAGAAAAATCACAAAAATAAAATAAAAATACCCTCTTGCTCAGTGAACAGAGGAGAACAATGTAGAATTAATTTGAAGGCCATTTGATGCATGTTTTATTTTTAATTAATTAAACACTATTTTGAGTCTTTTGATTCTCCATGCATTTAGGCATTTCACCATGACCTGAATTTTTGGCATGTTGTAGCCTCTGTCAAGGGGAACATTCCCTGATTTTTCCAAAGTCAGAGGAGACCTTTAGATAGAGATCCATATTTTTTAAGCTTATGCACATTATTTACTTAAATTAATCATAATAATTAGCATTTTACTTAGAAAAATTCAAGAAAATTTTGAAAGATTTACTATGACTAGAGAACCCTTAAAAAAATTTCTCATGAGTCAAGTCAATTAAAATGTACCTAATCTTTACAAACCCTAAATCACTAAGATAATTAATTTTGGAAAATACAAACAAAAAAATGACTTGATTTTTATCTCCACTATTTTATAGAATCCATAAAACTCGCCATAAACATTTCAAAGCATTTTGAGTTCATTCGGTAACTTAAGTTGATTTTTAAAGATAAATATCTTTTTTTTGGCACTTAAATGATTTTTAAAAATCAAAATATAACTCAAAAATTTATAAAAACTTGTTTTTTAAAGTTCTTTGCGATTAGGGGTGT
Source organism: Phalaenopsis hybrid cultivar (assembly GCA_002079205.1). Lineage (NCBI taxonomy): Eukaryota > Viridiplantae > Streptophyta > Magnoliopsida > Asparagales > Orchidaceae > Phalaenopsis > Phalaenopsis hybrid cultivar. The sequence goes on from JXCR01072183.1 coordinate 12,519, forward strand.
TTTATAAAAATAAAGTGTTATTTAAAATAAAAACTTGATTTTTAGCCTATTTTTAAAAATATTTAAATAATTAAAAATCCATAAAAATTACAAAAATAATAAAATTCATGGAAATATTCTAATTTACTTCCTAAGCACTTAAGAACAATTGGGATATTTTTCCTGGTTTTCCAAATAAAGATATTGAATTTTGAAGCATAAAATTATTTTTAAAGGATAAAAATGGTTTTTTTACTAAAACAATTCCAATAATTCAAAGATAAACTATAAAAATGTGAAATTTATTTTTCTTTGTCCCTTAACATTAGAGAGATTTAATAGAAATATAAAACTTAATTTTCCACATTTAAAATATTTTATAATTAATAAACATCCCAAAAATTAAAATAATTCTTAAAATTCAAATAAAATATAAAAAATCTTGACATTTGGTCTAAAGGCTTCCCTTATCTACGGCAAACTCCAGTAAAAATTTCAAGGGATTAGGATTTACCTTGGTTAAGTTAGGAATTTTCTTTGAAAAATCTTTTTTTTTTTGCATTAAAAATAATTATATAGATAAATTAAATTTTGAAAAATCACACTTTCTCCTCTAATGTCTCAATTTACCCATGAGTGAAGTAGGATAAAAATTCTAAAGTCATTTGGATTAAATTTGATTAATTATGAAGTGATAGAGCCTTAGGGGTAAATGTGTAATTTTGGAAATTTAGCCTTAATTAACACTTATGCTTAATTTTAGAAAGGGAAATGTGAAATCTTTGATTCTAATTAACATGTTTGGATGTTTGAAACACAAGGGGTAACTGGTAGAAACCAACCTCACTTGTCCTAATTAAAAAGAATAAATTTGCAATTTCCTTAAATTACATAAATTTGGGAGTTTGGCCGATTAAATGATCCTAGATTTAGGGGTATGATTTTGGGTGTCAATAACTCACTAATTTAATACCCCTATTTGATGAACAAAAAAACAACACGAATCATCACCATCACTTATAAGTCAATTTCATTGGCAATGACTAAGACACTCATCAAAATCTTAAGGGCTTAGTAGTGACTTAGGCTAAATCAAGTTTCATTTAAANAGCTCTTTGACCGCAGCACGACAGTGTGGACTTTTAAGTTGAATATATGAAAAATTGTGCTGAAAGAAGGCTGTTATATTTATAATAAAACTCTTAAAACTGAAAAAAAAAAAAAAAAATCAAGATATGGGCACGGTATAAAAACTTCGATGAGTTCCACGCGGCCTAACCATTGATGAAAAGGCATTGATAGCTCATACTTTACACGGCTAGTTTTATTCACGGAAAATTTACTTATTTATCACACATTTTTATGAATTTACATATCTAACACAATTTTTTAATATTTAAATTTCTAGCACTTTGGTATCAGCACTCAAGCATGAAAAGATACATCACTTTTAAAAAATAAATATTAATAATATTTTTACTTCCATCTTTTCTTCCAAAAAAAGAAAAAAACACATGAACCTTATGTACAATTTTTTGACTAATTTTGAAAAAAGAAAAACTTAAAAATTGCTTTGATATATTCGATAATATGTGTCTGTCCACCTCATATGTGCTAATTCGACTCGGATAGATTTGAACCCGGGATAAAGGGGACTTACATCGAAACTTCCAACTAATAAGCCACCAGTTGGGCACATTTTTTTTCTTAAAAGAATGGTCTGAGGCTATTATACGAGCTCCGACCATCCCGATGCACCTAACAATTTGAGTATCACACCCTCCTCAAAGGGGAATCAAACCCCAAACCAGAGGGGACTTACAACTAACAAGAAAATGTCCCACCAATTGATTTGAGTATGCGGTGTGGGCGCTCACGCGCGCGCGCGCACACACACACACCCACACATATATATCTTCTATTAAACGAGTCTCGATCTTCCCTAGGTGTGCTAAATATTCAAGTATCACACTCTACCACGGGGAGACCTGAGGAGACATACGATCTTCAGAGAGGCTGTTCCACCTACCGGCCACAGAACGCACACACGCGCACACAGATAAATATATATCTCCTAGAGTATAGCCAATGGTTATTAAGATTTGTCTAGCATTAATCCTTGACCAGCTTTAGTAAACGAAAATATTATAAAGAATAATTAAATTGACCAAAATAAATCCGAAAAAGTCATAAAATATTGATCTTATGTATGCTGCATGCGACAGATTTGTGACTTGGAGAGAAAGAAATGAATCTTCTTCTCTCATGTCTTAATCACTCTTTGGAGGGAAGAAAATATAACATTTGGACTTAATCATGGCCTTTAAACAATATTTTTATGTGTTAAATAAATAATAATTATAATTAATCAGTCAATTGCTTTCACCAGCTCCACCAAAGATATTGCATTTTTACCTTTTCTTTTCCTAATCGTGGACTTTTCTATCAAATAATGTGCGTCATTAGAAATAAGAAATTTAAATTATCATTTAATAATTAGGATTAGGTTAAGATAGATCATAATTTGGTGAACTAATGAACTTTGGTTAATTTTATGGTTGTTTTGGACCTTTATGTCAGATTTATGGTGTATTCGTGTAAACGAACCGAACACGGAGGAATAGAGCTTGTGTTCGTGTTCGGTTCGTTTGAAATTTAGTTTGTTTGAAATAAGCTCGTGTTCGAAGTTGTTCGTGAAGTCACTGTTCGTGTTCGTTTCTTAACGTACAAGCTGAACACGAGCTGTTCGCGAACGACGAACTAGTCTGACATCCCTAATATTAATATATATAAATAATACATTATATTAATTATATTACTTATATTACATAAATATATAATATATATATTAGTATACTACTAATATAGTATATTAATAGATTATTATTATTAATTTATTATATATTATAATTTATAAAATTTAATTTTTNACTTATGAAGAAAAATCTGAAATGAAAGAGTTGGAACAGAAGCAAGAAGAGGAATTAGATCAATATGAAGATTTATATAAGGAAGATTTAAATTATGTTCAACAAACTTTTGAAGTTTTGGACACGACAGAGAAAGATAAATCTTTTTATCCATCAATTGAAAACCCTCCTGAGCTTGAGTTGAAGTTACGTCCTGAGCATTTGAAGTTTGCCTTCTTAGGTGATTTCTTTATATTACCTGTTATAATTTTCTCAAAGTTAATTACAGAAGAAGAGAGTTTGATGAAAAAGAGATAGAAGAAAGCCTTTGGATGGACAATTGATGATATAAAAAGAATCAGTCCTTCAATTTGTATGCATAGAATTCATATGGAAGAGAACTGCAAACCCAGGGCTAATCCTAAAACGAGATTGATCCTATTATGAAAGAAGTTGTTAAGAAATAAATTTTAAAATGGTTAGATGCTGGAATTATCCACCATATTTCAAATAGTGCAAGGGTTAGTCCGATTCACTACGTTCCTAAGAAAGGAGGAGTGACTTTGACTTTAAATGAACATAACCAGTTAATATCAATAAGACACATCACAGGATGGTGAATATGCATTGATTATAGAAAATAAAATCTCGTCACTAGGAAAGATCATATTTCACTACCCTTTCTAGATCAAACGTTAGATAGACTAGCTGGGCATAAATACTTTAGTTTTCTGGATGGATATACTGGTTATCGCCAAATATAAATAGCTCCCAAAGATCAAGAGAAAATAACTTTTACCAAACCTCACGGTACATTTGCTTTTAGAAGAATGTTATTTGACTTATGTAATGCACCTGCTACATTTTAAAGATGCATGATGGCTATTTTTGTGATTAAATTGAAAAAGGGATTATTATTTTTATGGATGATTTTTCAATTTTTGGAACTTCATTTGAACCTTATTTAGAAAATTTATGAAAAGTTCTTAAGCACAATGAAGAAACAAAGTTAGTCCTTAATTGGGAAAAATGTCAATTTATGGTAACAGGAGAAATAGTTTAAGGACTTCAAATTTCAGAAAATGGTATGGAAGTAGACCCTGTAAAAATTCAAGTGATTGCTAATTTACCTCACACAACAAGTGTGAAGGAAATTAGGAGTTTTTTTGGACATGCTGGATTCTACAGGCAATATATTAAAGAATTTTCAAAAATTGCTAAGCCTCTATGCCATTTACTTGAAAAAGATGTAATTTTTAATTTTGATAAAGAGTGTCTAAAAGCTTTTGAATTATTAAAAGAAAAATTAGTCACTACACCAATTATTATTTAACCATATTGGGAAAAATCTTTTGAATTGATGTGTGATCCTAGTGACTATGCTATTCGAGCTATTTTAGGATAAAAGCATGACAAGATTTTAAAAGTTATCTACTATGCTAGTAGAACTCTTAATGAGGCTCAATCTAATTATACCACAACAGAGAAAGAGTTATTAGCAATATTATATGTCTTTGATACATTTAGATCATATTTAATTTAAACCAAATGTATTGTGCATACAAATCATTCTGCTATTAAGTATTTAATGAGAAAGAAAGATGCAAAACCAAGACTTATAAGATAAATTCTTCTTTTGCAAGAGTTTGACTTTAAAATAGTAGATAGGAAGGGAGTTGAGAATCAAATTGGTGATCATCTGTCCATACTTGAATTAGAGAAACCACTCAGTTTTGAAAAAAAAAAATTGATGAACATTTTCCAGATGAAAAATTGTTCAATGTTAATGAGTGGTGTGTTTCATGGTATACAGACATTTTGAAATTCATTGTTAGTGATATTTTATCCTATGGAATGAAATACCAACAAAAGAGAAAATTTTTATCTGAAGCTAAGACTTATTTTTAGGATGACCTGTTTTTATACAAATAAGGAATATATCTAATTATTCGAAGATATGTACCTTTAGAAGAAACTTATGAATCCAAAAATGTCATAATTATGATTTTGGGGGACATTTTGATGTTGATAAAACAACATACAAAATTTTACAATCTGCATTTTATTGGTCTACAATCTTTAGAATGTTAATGCTCATATCAAAACATGTGATCGATGTCAATGAGTAGGCAATATTTCTAGAAGGAATGAGATGCCCCTCAATTATGTGTTAGAAGTTGAGATATTTGATTTTTGGGGATTATATTTCATAGGACCATTCATACCATCTTTGAGAAATTTATATATATTGTTAGCAGTAGACTATGTATTAAAACGGATAGAAGTTATTACTTTACCTCGATGTGATGCTCAAAGTGTTGCAAAGTTTTTAAGAATGAACATATTTTATAGATTCGGGATGTCGAGAGTAATCATAACTGACGGGGGGAAGTCATTTCAGAAATGCAATAATAGAGAAGTTATTAAAGAAATATCATATTAACCATAGAATTGCTNTCATCTTTAGAATAGATTACATTGGTGAAGAATTCTTTCACAACATTTGCATCAGCTTTATTGGTGGTGTAACAAAAGTTTTCCCACCTCTGCTCGGCACTTGTCAATTTCTCCACCCAGACTCTCAAAAACTTGATCTTGTATGCATTTCTTTCCTTTAAATACTGAAGTAAATCTTGATTGAGCATGGCATTGACGAAGAGAGAGTCGTTGAACTCAATTCATCTCTTTTAACGTGGAGTCATTTCAATCTAATCAAATTATAGAAAAATTCCAAAATATACTTCAAATATGCAAATAATGGCTTCTAAAAGTAATTCTAAGAGTTTAACACTAAGTTCCATGAATTTCTTCCCAATATTTTCTTCACGTTCTCAAATTTTTTGGATCTCCTCAATGTGAAAGAAATCCATGGTGAAAATGAAATATTTTTAACCTGGAGTGAAGCTCTTACCTAGAGATGATCAAATCTGGTGTCAAAAAGCCTTGAAATTGACTCCCAATCCAAGATCTCTCAAGCTCTAGGTTGAAAATTGCATTTTTAGGAGGAAGAGGATGATGAATAGTGGTGGTTGACTGGTCAAAATTGCGGTTAAAGGTGTTTTTTTGCAAGCTTGCCATCGGCAGGGTCGATGGCGCCGTCGGCGCGCTCTATTGAATTTTTAAACATAACCTTCGGGAAAAATCCGTCATCGGCGGCGTCGAGGGCACCGTCGGCGGGATCTATTGATTTTGGTTCAATTCTAAGATTTTTGCAATTTTGATCAATTTCAAGCCTTAACGACATCCATTCAATCATTATAGAGATAATTTTAAGTGACCAAATGATGTACTTATCTCAAATAAACTTTAACAATACAAAACATCACATTTATATATAAATTCTAAGGGGTAAAATATACGTTACATAACACACATAAGTTTGGTATTTTCTCAACCCCTAACACATTAATTCAGCGTCGCAATCCAAGCCACAACACTCAAAATGCTGAAAACAAAACATCATATGCTTANGCTACTACTTATCATTCTCAGACAAGTCGTTTGGTTGAATTATCCAATCATGAAATTAAAAGAATATTGGAAAAAATTGTGAATCCAACCAAAATGGATTGGTCAGTTAAACTTGACTATGCTTTGTGAGCTTATAGGACAACATACAGAACTTCTATAGGAATGTCCCCATACAGGCTAATATTTAGGAAAGTGTGTCACTTATCGGTTGAACTTGAGCATAAAAAGTATTAGGCTATAAAGGAATTTAATTACAATTTAAAGGATGCTGGTGAAAAAAGATTATTATAATTGAATGAGCTTGAAGAGATAACGAATAAATCTTATGAAAGTGCTAAGATTTACAAAGAAAAGATGAAGATGTGGCATGATCGGTGGATTCTTACTAAAAAATTTTAGTCAGAGCAACAATTTTTGCTTTATAATGCGAGGATAAGATTATTTTCAGGGAAACTTAAGTCCGGGTGGATGGGCTCATTTGTTGTGATGAAAGTTTATCCCTTGGAGCTTTAGATATCAAAGATCCTAAAACTGATAAAATATTTAAAGTGAATGGTCACGGGTTGAAATCCTACTTTTTAGGAGACCAACTTAAATTAAATGATTTTATAATGTTGGGTCAACCAGAACAAAGCACTAGTTACATCGGGATGATGATATTAAACCAAGCACTCTGTGGGAGACAACATATAGTTATCAGCATGTTTATTTTTATTTCTATGTTATTGTGTGTGATTTAGAAAATTATGGTAGTATTTTGAATATATAATTATTTAGTGATTATTCTAAAATCTTAAAAGATGACTTACACTTGATAGAACGTGTATTTGGACATTAAGTTAACATGTGCTAAATTGAGCACCGCCGCTTAAGTGCGCTGACCTAAGGAAAATATGTTAAGATTTTCATACCTATTTTATACTATTTTTTATGATATTGAAATTTAAAGAAAGTTATTTTTTATGTTTTGTTGCAGGAATGATGAATTAGGGTCATTGGAGCAAAAAGATGCAANCCCAAGGAAAATATGTTGAGATTTTCATACTTATTTTATACTATTTTTAATGACATTGCACTTTAAAGAAAGGTATTTTTGATGTTTTGTTGCAGGAATGATGAATTAGGGTCATTCAAAAAATGTATTTTTGATGTTTTGTTGCAGGAATGATGAATTAGGGTCATTGGAGCAAAAAGATACAAAAAGAGCAAATTTGGAGTGAAAAGAACCAAAATGTGGAGATTTGCACTAGGCCACCGACGGCGCCCTCGACCCCGCCTATGGCAAGTTTTTTCCAAGGTTACAGGACAAAATTCTTCAAAAGTCCACCAACGGTGCCCTCGAGGCCACTAACGGCGAGCTAGACAGTTATGCCGACTCAAGCTTTGGATAAGGCCAAATTTTGAAGGGATGCTTAGGCAACTCTTGAGAAAGCTCATCCACAACTTNAATTTGAACTAGGCCGCCGACGGCGCCCTCGACCCCACAGACGGCGAGTTTTTCCCGAGACTACAGGACAAAATTCTTCAGAAGTCTGCCGATGGCGCCCTCGAGACCACCGATGGCGAGCTTAACGGTTATGCCTACTCAAGCTTTGGATAAGGCCAAACTTTGAAGGTATGCTTAGGCAACTCTTGGGAAAGCTCATCCACAACTTTAAAAGAATTTTTTGGTAAAAAATTAGAGAGGTCCTAGAGGTTAGAGAGGTTCCATTAGGGTATAGAATTTCCAATAGTGTATAAAAAAATGTGAGGATTTCTTCGAGAGATTATAAGAGTGGAGGGAAAATGAGAGATTTCTTCCTCCTTGCTACTTCGAAGAGGAATTTTGTGTGTTGTAAAGANATAAGAGTGGAGGGAAAGTGAGAGGTTTCTTCCTCCTTGCTGCTTCGAAGAGGAATTTTGTGTGCTGTAAAGAAAGGAAGAGATTCAAAACTTTGAGGAGTGTTCTTGAGGAGAAATTAGAGATAAGTTATTTACTTATTGTATTTCGTATGACTTTGATTTTATATATGAATTCCGAGTTTTGTTGTGTTTTCCCCATGAGATCTGAGTAGTTTTNCTGTGTTTTCCCCATGAGTTTTGAGTAGTTTTGTCTGTCTTTATCCTTGTCTCGAGATTTGTGAAATGGTGATTTAAAATGATGAAGCCATGAAAATGTTTATGAAATTGTGATGATCTTTTAACTTCGATCTTAATTTACTTTCAATCTGGCCAACTGATTTGTTAAAATATTTTGAGTTTTACAACTAGAGTGAAGATTACATCCAAGATTCAGGGAGGTTAAAGCCCTTGGAAGTTGGGAGCAAATAAATAGGGAAATATTATTATCGGGCGAAGAATTGGAGATTTTAGAGTGACAGACTATCAATTTAGTCTTATCATTTGGGTGCTGATGTGTAGATGTTAGCCCTCAGGTGAGGGAAATGTGGGAGCTCCGAAGTGAGAGCCGGTATCCTCCCAGCCTAGCCGCAAAATCAATAAACAAGCATATGATTAGTCAATGTTCTTTATGCCTGGACCAAAGGGTAAAGAATATGTATGCTCCTATTTGGCTCAATTTGAACTAATTCACTTTATCCATTCACTTTAATTTCTTGACAAGGAGAAGGATGCTTTCAATTTGAACTAATTCACTTTATTCATTCACTTTAATTTCTTGACAAGGAGAAGGACATTGAACTAATTCATTTTATCCATTCACTATAATTTCTTGACAAGGAGAATGATGCTTTCTTTAGATACGAATATCACAATTACACCCTACTTTCTTTCATTAGTTACTTTTTAGTTATTAAAATTATCTATTTATTTTAATTGCCTATTAGTGACAGATAAGCATATTGAATGTCATTGTTGTGATTAAAGTCTTGCTTTTCTAATGTCTTAGTCCGTAATTCTAACCAATTCCTTGTGGGATTGATATCTAGGACTCCATTAGAGCCCTATATTACTTGAAAGATACGTATACATGCATTGACAAGTTCGACTTTAACATTATTGAATATTATAATTATACATCTTAACCAAATCAAACTCATCTATAAAGTTGCGATCAAGTCTTTGGACACAGTTGCTAGAAATTAAATCTTCTAGTAGCGTCATCAAATTCTTGTATTTGTCGATTACAAAAAAAAAGTCGGTCATCTATCGGTTTAGTTAGTGCTTAAGCACGGGATTTGGAGCTTAAGTGCCAGTGCAATATTTTTTATTTTTTTCATGTAAGTGAAATGCACTCTAGCCTAAGTTAACCAACCCTATATGGTCTCAAAAACATTTTAGTATTTTCTTCCCTCTTGCTTTCTTCTAACTCAAAATTTCACCAATTTAAGCTAATTTGATTCACCAATAAATACAAAAAACTTTTCAGAAAAGAAACAACTACATTCATTCACAAATGATTACAAACATTTTTAAATATATAAATTCTCAATCCAAATAATCTTAGAAGAGAAAATTCCTAACACATACTCTAAACGAACTTAACACATAAAAACACTTTCAGCACTCTTATCATTAACAAACAAAGTTAAGCGCTCAAAACACTAAACAAAGACTAATTCCATTCTCTAGATGATGGAACAAATTCTGGCCTATCATTAGTTTCTTCTTCAGCATTTGGAATGTATATCTGAAAGAACGGACAAAGGTTAATAACTTTGGTTGAATCTTCTTCAATCCATTTTTTCTTTAGATACATGGCCTTGTCTGCTTCTTTTATAAAATTGGTATGGCTAAACTGCATCTTTATTTTCCATTCCATATGATCTAGATGTGCGTAAACTTCCATCACTTTTGCTTCAATTGAAGCCACGTTTGCCTCATTCTTAGTGTTCTTCTCCGCTATTTCTTCAATACTAACAGCTAGAAAACCATTATACATCTCTTACACACTCTGACTAATAAACTTCTTTTTCATTACTTCCTCCTTCTTCAAATCACTCTACCAAGATGAGAATTTTCCATATTCTCTATTTTTCACTTAGGATTTAGGGTTAAATGAAGGTGTGGTCATATTTCTACTTACACCCCCTTTATTTATAGGCATAAAACTCCCTCATAACTCCTAATCACATCTTAGAACAGCTCTTACACATTCAATCCAACCAATTTGCAGTTTAGAGCTTCTAGAAATTAAAATTCGCACATGTTTTTAACTATCGCGCTTAAGCGCAAGTGCTCAATTTAGTACAGGTCAACTTAATGTCCAAACAATTGTTCTAACATGTCCAAGTCATCTTTAAAGGTCTTAAAATTATTACTAACTTAATATAAAATCAAATACTACCAGAATTTTCTAAATCACACACAACAACATAACAATAAAAATAAATACACAGATAACTATGGGGTGCCTCTCATAGAGCACTTGGTTTTATATCATCAGCCTGACGTAACCAGTCCTCATTTTGGTTGACCCAACATCAAAAAATTATTTAATTTAAGTTGGTCACCTAAAAAGTAGGATTCAGCCTGTGACCATTCGCTTTGAATATTTTATCAATATTAGGATCTTTAATATCCACAGCTTCATAAGGATAAACATTCATCACAACAAAAGGGCCCATCAACTTAGACTTAAGTTTGCCTGGAAATAATCTTAACCTTGCATTATAAAGCAAAACTTGTTGCCTTGGCTGAAAATTTTTAGTCAGAATGCTTCGATCATGCCAAATTTTCATCTTTTCTTTGTAAATCTTAACACTTTCATTCATTCCTTATTTCTCACGCTCATTTAATTGCAATAATCTTTTCTAACATGCATTTTTCAAATTATAACTAAATTCCTAAATCGCCCAATATGCTTTATGCTCAAGTTCAACTGATAAGTGACACTCTTTCCTAAATATTAGCCTGTATGGTGATATTTCTATAGGAGTTTTGTATGCAGTCCTATGACCCCACAAAGTATAGTTAAGTTTAGCTGACCAATCTATTTTAGTTGGATTTATAGATTTTTCCAATATTCTTTTAATTTCACGATTGGATAATTCAGCCAAACCACTTGTTTGAGGATGATAAGTAGTAATAATTTTATGGTTAATATGATATTTCTTGAATAATTTCTTTATTATTGCATTTATGAAATGACTTCCCCCGTTAGTTATGATCACTCTTGGCATCCCAAATCTGTAAAATATATTCATTCCTAAAAACTTTGCAACACTTTGAGCATCACATCGAGGTAAAACAGTAGCTTCTATACGTTTGGATACATAATCTACTGTTAAAAATATATATAAATTTCTAAAAGATGGTATAAATGGTCCCATGAAATCTAATGCCCAAACATCAAATATCTAAACTTCTAAAAAATAATTGAGGAGCATCTCATTCCTCCTAGAAATATTGCCTACGTGTTGACATCGATCAAAAGTTTTGATATAAGCATTAACATCTCTCAAGATTGTAGGCCAATAAAATCCAGACTGTAAACTTTGTATGTTGTTTTATCAACACCAAAATATCCCCCAAAATTAGAATTATGACATTTTTGGATAATTTCATAAGTTTCTTCTAAAGACACACATCTTCGATTAATAAGATCCTTCCTTTGTTTATATAGAAATAGATCATCCAAAAAATAAGTCTTAGCTTCAGATAATAATTTCCTCTTCTTTTGGTATGTCATTCCATAAGAAATAATATCACTAACAATGAAGTTCACAATGCCTTCATACCATGGAACACACCACTCATTAATATTGAACAATTTTTCTTCTGGAAAATGTTCATTAATCTCTTTTTCAAAACATAGTGGTTTTTCTAATTCAAGCTTGGACAGAAAATCAACAATTTGATTCTCAGCTCCCTTTCTATCTACTATTTCAAAGTTAAATTCTTGCAAAAGAAGAACCCATCGTATCAATCTAGGTTTTGCATCGTTCTATTTCATTAAATACTAAATAACAAAATAGTCTGTATGCACAATACATTGTATTCCAATTAAGTATGATCTAAATTTTTCAAAATCATATACTACAACTTATAACTCTATCTCAGTTGTTGTATAATTAATATGAGCTTCATTAAGAGTTCTACAAGCATATTAGATAACTTTAAAAATCTTATCATTCTTTTGTCCTAAAATAGCTCCAATAACAAAATCACTAGCATCAAACATTAATTCAAAAGATTTTTCCCAATCTAGTGCAATAATAATTGGTGTTGTTACTACTTTTTCTTTTAATAATTCAAAAGCTTTTAGGCACTCTTCATCAAAATTAAAAGTTAGATCTTTTTCAAGTAAATTGCACAGAGGCTTAGCAAATTTTGAAAAGTCTTATAAAAATCACCTGTAGAATCCAACATGTCCTAAAAAACTCCTAATTTTATTTATACTTGTTGGGTAAGGTAAATTAGCGATCACTTGAATTTTTGCAGGTTCTAATTCTATATCATTTTCTGAAATTTGATGTACCAAAACTATTCTTCCCGCTACCATAAATTGGCATTTTCCCCAATTAAGGACTAAATTTGTTTCTTCACAGTGCTTAAGAACTTTTGATAGATGTCAATGAAAAATCATCCATAAAAACCTCAATTACTTTTTCAATAAAATCACAAAAAATAGCCATCATACATCTTTGAAATGTAGTAGGTACATTGCATAAACCAAAGTGCATTCTTCTAAAAGAAAATGTATCATAAGGACTGGTAAAAGTTATTTTCTCTCGATCTACAAGAACTATTTGTATTTGGTGATAAATTGTATATCCATTCCAAAAATAAAAGTATTTATTCCTAGCTAGTCTGTCTAGCATCTAATCTAGAAAGGGTAGTGGGAAATGATCTTTTCTTGTGTTGAGATTTAGTTTTCTATAATAAATGCATATTCGCCATCCTTTAAATTATCTTGTTGGTATTAACTCATTATATTCATTCAAACTCACAGTCACTCCTCCTTTCTTAGGAACACAGTGAATTTGACTAACCCATGCATTATCTGAAATAAGGTAGATAATTCAAGCATCTAACAACTATAAAATTTCTTTCTTAACAACTTCCTTCATAAAAGGATTCAAACTCCTTTGAGGATCAGCTCTAGGTTTGCAGTTTTCTTCCATATGAATTCTATGTAAATAAAATTGAAGGACTGATTCCTTTTATGTCAGCAATTGTCCATCCAAAGGCTTTCTCATAATTCTTTGAAATTTTCATCAAACTATCTTCTTCTTTAGTATTTAATTTCAAGGAAATTATTATAGGTAATGTAGAAGAATAACCTAAAAAGATATACTTCAAATGTTCAAGATGCAACTTCAACTTAAGCTTAGAAGGTTTTTCAATCGATGGACAAAAATATGTTTTTTTTTTTTTCTGTTGTGTCCAAGATTTCAAAACTACCTTGAACATAACTTGAATCTTCCTTAAGTAAATCTTCATGTTGATCTAATTCCTCTTCTTTTTTTTGTGTTCCACCTCTTTCATCTCAGATTTATCTTTATAAGTTGTTTTGAAATGGTATTCACTTAAATATCTTATCACATCCATTCTATAGCATTCATCATCTTTAGCTTTTGCAAGGTACTTCATTGATTTGGAAATATTAAATCTCATTGTTTGATCACTGATGTGCATAGTTAATTCTCCTTTTTGTACATATATCATTACTCTTCCAGTTGCTAGGAAAAGTCTCCCCAAAATGATAGGTATCTCATTATCTTCCTCCATATGTAGCACAATGAAATCAATAGAAAAGATCCACTTTCACTAGGACATCTTCTATAACTTCTTTAGGATATTTTATTGATCTATCTGTTAACTGAAGAGTTACAGTAGTAGGGTTTATTTCTCCAAATCCTAATATTTTAAATATTGATAATGGTATAAGGTTGATTCTTGCTCCTAAATCACATAAAGCTTTCCCACAGAATGTGTCTCTTATTGCACATAGAATAGTAAAGCTACCAACATCTTTAAGCTTTTCATGAAGTTTCTTCTGAATTATAGCACTGCACTCCTCACTAAGTGCAACAGTTTCATTATCTTCAAACTTCCTTTTTTTCGTTAAGAATACCCTTCATAAACTTCACATATCTTGGCATTTGTTCTAAGGCTTCAGCAAATGGAATGTTAATTGTAAGCATCTTAAAAATTTCTAAAAATTTTAAAATTGCTTATCCAACCTTTATTGTCGAAGCCTCTGCGGAAATGGAGGTGGTAGTCTTTTGAAATCAACTTTAAGTGGAGAAATATGTCTTTCTAAACCTTTCCGAGTGTCCTCTTTCTGTTCTTAAATCTCTTCTCTCTCTACTTGAGTATCTGTTTGAACTCTACCTTCAAATTCTCTTCCACTTCTAAGTTGACTGGCTTTTACTTGCTCATTATTCTGGTCTTTTGAATTTATTTTTGTATTACTAGGAAGTGTTCCTTGGGATCTATTACTTAATGAATTTGCTATTTGTCAAAGGTGATTCTTAATATTTCTAATCGTAGCTTCTTGACTTTGTAACTAATTTCTCATTTGTAACATTACTTCTTCTTTAGACAACTTCTTCTCCTTAAATTATGAATTGCTATTAAAACCTGGAGGATAAGTAGGTATATAATTACTATTCCTCTAATTGTTCTAGTTTTCTAATGGGTTTACATGATTGTGCCCCCATTGCTAATTATTACCACCCATAGTATTATTCCGTTCTTCCAACCTGGGTTATAATAATTTGAAAATGGTTTATTCTGCTTGTTATTTATGGCATTCAATGTTTCTAATGATGCTTGAAAATCTACCATTTGGCCTAATGAATTCTATTCAATCATGGAAATTGGTTAAGAAAAATTCATTCCAAATTTGTCTAACTTCCTTGAAATTGCAGCAACTTGATTTGCTAACATGGCAAAAGAATCAGTTTTATGAACGTTGGCTACTTTCTTAAGATTTACCCTCTCTAAATGCCATTGGAAATTATTGGTAGCCATCTCTTCTATTAAAGCATAAGCGTCATTAAATGGTTTTGACATCAATGAACCACCAGCAGCAGCATCGATAATTGATCCAAGAGATGCGGTTAATCCATTGTAAAATGTTAGAATTATTAACCAATTTGGTATAGCATGTTGTGTACACTTTCTTAAGAATTCTTTAAATCATTCTCATGCTTCATAAATAGATTCTCCTTCAAACTGACTAAAAGATGTAATATCCTTTCTAAGTTTAGCAGTCTTAGATGGTGGAAAATAATTAGCAAGGAATTTTTGTGCTAAATTACTCCAAGTTCTAATAGATCCACGTGATAATGAATGTAACTATATCTTAGCCTTATCTCTCAGTGGAAAAGGAAAAAATCTAAGCCTTATAGCATCATCAGATACACCATCATATTTAAATGTAGCACATAATTCTAAAAATTGGCAAGATGTAAATTTGGATCTTCCATTGGTGCTCCCCCAAACTGATTATTTGATAACATTTGGATAATAGCGGGTTTAAGATCAAATGAATTAGCCACTATAGTGGGTTTTTGAATACTGCAATGAAGTTCATCCACCATCAGGTTTGCATAATCTCTTAATGGTATAAACTTTTTCAACATTTTGATTATTTTGATTTGTCATTTCTTGAAAATTTTCAATAATTTTTAATTTTTTAATTTTTCTAATAGCTCTTTCTAACTCAAAACCGTACGACACTAGTCTTGCATATATATTACTATAAAACATAATAAAATAAAATAAAATGAAAAACACAAACACACAAACAAAAACTTTAATAAAAACAACACTAAAATATTGCTAAAATAAATCATAAAATTTTAAATAAGACATACTAAAAATTTTGTTTTCCAAAAGCTTCTTTTTGAAAATTTTTGTAAATTACTGATAATTATTTTCCTTCCTTCCCTGGCAACGGCGCCAAAAACTTGATCTCGGCTTTCTATATAGATAGAAGTAAAATTTGATTTATGTGATTAATTTCCTTAATAAATATTCTTAATTTGCAATGGATGCCAAAAAATTGATCCAAAGCAAAGGCTAGGTAAATTTTGCACTATGAAGCAAATAAGGATGCAGTTATAATATTTTAATATGGGATATTAAGCAAGTATATGTATCGTTATCAAATAATATAGAACTTTTCTGATTAAGTCCTGAATATTGAACCCACAAAAGGATTAATTTTAGATGAAAAATATTTAGCAATTTATATTCTTACTCAAACTTAAGAAGCTAAATTAGGAATGAAAGTTTAATTCTTTTTGTAATTTTTGTTTAATTTGAAAATAAAGTACCAACTAATCAACTCAACTAAAATACTTACATGATGAAAGCAATATAAGTAAAATATCTTTTCCATCTTCATGAATTAGTGATAAATATTGAAATTTAGTTATGGAAGAATATTAAATGTATTGTGCCAAATAGAAGCAATAATATTCTTTACCCTTACTAGAGATGCTATAAAGAACATTAGTTAAATTATAGTTTGAATAGTCTTGAAGACTGGCTAGGTAGGAAAGATAATAGCTCTCAATCTAGAGTTTCATCTTCTCCCTCCAATTGGGGGCTAACATCTCAGATCAAAACCTAAAACTATAAATCAAATTGGGGGCTTTAGCCTGTCACTCTAAAGTCCTCTAATTCTACAACATTTAAAATATATTTCCCTATTTATTTATACTCAACCACATGAACTACATTCTCATTCCTGAAATCAATATGTGATTCCAACCATTTGTCGACTGAGACAATCATCTCAGATATTACATGTTCTCACAATAGGTATTAACATCTTAATTGGCCAAATCAAGAAGTAAATGAAATGCAAGGTCTTGAATCATCACAACTTCTTCCAACATTGAAGTCTAATACTTCACAAAACTTCCTTTAAAAATTTAATCACTTATAATTTTAAGAAAAATGATAAAGAAAACTACTCAGAATTCATGGAGAAAATACAACCACACAAGAGTTTAAAAGTAGAAATCATGCAGACAAATAAGAAATCAAAATTAAAAACCAAGTGTAGTCACAAAGATAAACACTTATCTCAAATTATCTCCACCAAATGACTTGAAGATTCTTTGAATTCTCTTACTTTCTCACAATACAAACTACTACTCAAAAGAAAATAAAATAAAATAAAGGTGGTCGGCAGTGGTGGTGATGGACGGCGACGGCGGTAATGTGAAATTTTGGTGGGTGGTTGCTGGCCTCTTATTTTGGATGATATAAGTTATTTCTTATAAAAAACTATAGGGTTTCTTGGTGTCTCTTTAATAAGGTGCCTCCATTCAATGAGACTTCTAGAAGTTGTCTCCTCATAAGCTAATTGAATGAATTTTTGTGTCAATTGGTTATTTCCCATGTTTTTATCAAGGGTTGCTTTAAAAATTTCTTCAAAATTCTGGTCCAATTAATATTTCTTCAAATAACTAACTTTGGCACTTAAGTGCTGGCCTGACGCTTAGTCACGGAGCCTCTGGCGCTTAGGCGAGGATCTGGGTGCTTTGGCGCCCCTGTTCATTTTACATATTTCTTCATTTTTGCTCCAAATTTGACCATTTTTTACTCCTTTTAGCATTCTCCATCCATTTGATTGTACCTACAAGAAAATAATACCTTTCATTAAAGCGTAATATCTCAAAATTAGTTATAAAAATGTATATAACAACACTATATATTTTAGGTGTATCAGGCATCTCATCCTAGCTGCAAGCGAAGCAATCATTAAATTCCTTCAACAATTGGACTGCTTCTTTTGCTTTTGTTTCTTTAAGTTCTGAGTTGATGAATGTTTACCTTGGGTTATCCTCTATTACAAAATTAAAATCCTTTAGCTTTTTTATGATTGAATTGATTTCTTTCTCAAATTTTGGCGGTCTCATTAGAGGTTTGTCTGAATTTTTGTATGATTCTACACAATCTATATCAGGCTCTTCGGTGATAACTAGGCAAAATTTTGTTTCTTACCAAATCCAATACTTTCTTTCGAGCTGAGGTTACATTATTTAGTCTTACATAGTTGTTCAAAAGGGTTGGATTGGAATCTCGACCATCATTTCGGTATGAAATCACATTGAACAAGTTTTTTATAATAAAGGGAATGGCGCTCAATAGGAAGTTTCATTAAGTCTATAAAATTATCTTCTTTTAGTTCTACATCTATTTTAGAACTAAAAGAACGTCACGCAAGATGGAACCTAACAGGTTTCATACCTTAAGTGCGTACCTCTTTAACCACAAAACCCTTAAATTTTATGAAGAAATTGAAGTTAGGGTTGAATTATGTAACAAAATTAATTCTTTCATAGATTGACTTATTATTTTCTTTTAACTCATGATACTTTGAATTATCAGTCTTTCTGAGTCATTATCATCATTCGCTTCTTATCTTTTTGTTTCTCAGAATTGGAATCCAAGTTGATATTAATTTTTAGAGCTTTTTTTATTTCAATGGTTAGGTTTTCTCTCCCTCATCCCTAGACTTTACCTTAGAAGTAGGTTTTGTAAGAGTTTTTACCCTTCTGCTATGTTTTGGTGTGGTGTTCTTTGATTTATTTTCCACTTCTTTGTTAGTTTCCACTTTGAATTATCTATTTTTATCCTTTTCTTTTACGTTTTCTACCATTTTTCTTGAGAAGACTGCCTACTTTAATGTAGTATAATAGACGTGATCTTCTTATATCCTAATTTAATGTACTGAAAAGGGTTGGGGATCTCTCTTAATACAATATTCTTGACCTTCATATGTGTACTTGATGTAATGATGTAGCGATGAAGGGACCATCTTATGTTCATGTAGCCATAGTTGACCCAGTTGGGCATTGAAGAAAGTTTCACAATCTATAACATAAAAATTTTCCATTATTACCAAATCACTGATTTTCAAGAGTAATGTTATTGAACCCACAACTTTTCTCCTTGATATTTAAGCCACGTAGCGTCATCTTGTCTGCTGTCAGCCTATGAGCATCAAAGACTAGATACACAAGTGTTTGTAGGTTCATAATGTTGATAGAAGCGCATGGGTGAATAAGTAACCTTGAGAAGGTGAAGTTGTCAACAATCACTGAGATATATAGTGGATGGTTATATCCAATTTTTCCCAATAATAACTTGTCATCAGAGAATGTGACTTTGGACAATCCTTTCAACAAACAAACCACGTCCGAGGAAGTACTATAAAGTTGAGCTAAGCATATCTCGAGATTGAAGAGAGCATTTACTAATGAATCCATCATTTCCTTGGCGAAGACTAAGGCCTCGTAAATGCTCAAATCTGCTAGTAGTTTTTTACGTTATGGTAAGATATTATAGTCCAACTTATTATAAGATTCATTGGTCGGTGTTTTATCGAATTTGTTTCTCTTGTACATATGGAGTTGCATCTTCAAGTACAACCATTTGTTTTTCTTTATATTTAGGAGCTATTCTTGAAGGTATGACTTTTCTGTACGATGGATTGAACGTCATCATCGCTTCTTGTTCTTATGCCAAATCTGAAATTTCTTTTGGAGGTACATCGACTGACTATTTTAAGGCTATTTTAAAGTTTGACGATTCCAGCTCTATGAAAATTAACGCTTCTTGTAACTCAAGTGCGGCAACTTCATGTTATAATTCACTGTTGTTATTATTTTTTTGGTCATTGTATCCATCAAGATCGTGTACAATTTGAGAATTGTCTATGGGATCAAAATCAAATTGATTTGTTTTGTAATCATCGTCATTATAAATAAAAAAATGTAACTGAAATCAAGACTCCTAGTTGTAAATGACCATAGAGGTTCAAAGAAAAAGTCATATAAACTCATTTATGGGCTTTCTCTCCAAATCGGAGATGAGAAATCTCGATAGACAAGCAAAGGTATAAGAAAAAGAAAAAAAAAACAAAAAGAATAGCAGCCCTTGTGCTATGAGGGTCTTCAATCCTTTTAACTTTGCTTTTTCCCTAAAGGATTTAGTTCATGAACATCTTTGTCTTTGTTCGAGTTCATTGGAATAAATTCATCAACCATTATTACGTTAATTTCGAGCTCTTTCAAGTATTCTTTCGGGATGAGTATGTTGCCTTTCTTGAAATTATATTCTAACCAGTCTTTGAAGGCAAAATAATATTCAAATGTATGTTCAAGCCTCCGGTGGTAAAAGAAATAACTAGGATGATCTTTCATTCCAACCTCCTCGGGCTTATTGGCTTTTGGTAGTTTAAACTCAGGTATTTTCAACTACCCGCAGAATTTTATTCCCCCAGCTTCTGTCTTGCAAGGGTATTCCTTGTCCATGCATCCAATCATTCCTTTCTTCTCTATCCTTTATTGGGATGACTGTTGAAACTATAGTTGTAGCTGTGAGGACTGTTGTGATTTTGATGGATTTTGGCATTGTTTTCTTTTGTTCAGGCTATATTTATGTTGATTACTTTTAAGCAATATGTAATTAAATGCCTTTTTTAAACCTTATTTGAATCAAATCTATTAGTTTAAAATGTGTTTGTGCACTGTCCAAGAAAGACTATGATTTTCAATCATTATCTATTCTTTTAAACCATATTCTCTCTGTGCATATATATAAATATGATGAGGAAGAAGAAGAACAAGAGAGAAAAGAAGAAGAAAAGAATGATGATGTTGATGAAGGAGATGAAAATAGATTCTTTTAGAATCTAGTGTAGTTTTTCTTTGTGTTTGTTTGTTATTTGTGATTGAAATGTGTTGTATTTTNAAAAATAAGTTTAAAATAACTCGGGATTTTTCACCAGGCAGCGAGAGAGTAGCACAGATCTGCTTCTTTCTCTAAATCCGTTAGATACCTCAGAGATCTACTAAACTTAATATGTTATGCTTGCCAAAATCATCCTTAATTAAACTCCTAAGGACCTCCCAAGATATGACATAGGGTTAGGAAAACTACCAAAACCTTACTTTTTTGCCTCTACATGAACTGCTCTCACAGGCATTTTAAGTTTCAGGTGGCGGAACAAGAAAACAAGTCAGGTACGCTTTACAGTTTTCAGCGTCGCCTTTCTTGTACTTTTATGCTATACTTTTATGCTTACACAAATTTGCATGCTAAACAAAGAGGTCACCCTGCAGGAAAATTAAAACTATCAGGATAGTCACAAAACTAAAATCAATCAAGATAAAATTCACCGCCACAACATTCAAAATATAAAGCAACTCAAAATTTAATCATAAATATCACACAAAACTACAATTGCAACTAAATTAATATGTCTCTATCAGATAATCGGGAGTTCCTTGGAGGAGGTAAACTACAGTTGCTAACGAGACTTCCCGCGGTCTAAATGAAAGTATGGAACTCATTAAGTTGATTTTAGTAAGTTCATTTAGACTAAGTGAATCCAATAGAAAATAGTGGTGCCAGAATGAGGGAACCGTAGGATCCTAACCGGTGTCGCTCTAATCAACTTTAACATGCCCCCATAAAATTTAAAGAACTAAAACCATAGGGCCACCTGATTTAACATCATAACTTGACACACTATAAAACTCAAGCTCATCACGGCAAGGAGCTTGGAGCTAGCATGGTGGGCAGCATGATCATCTTCAACAACAACACTTGTCTTCCCCAGCTAAACCAATCTTCCTTCTTTAGATATAAGCAACGAAGTCATAGGACTTCAAGGTTGCTTGCTTATGCAACGTAAATCCTCACCTTATCTTTAGGCTTTTGTACAGTCATGCTCTCGTCTTAAGATTCTGAGGTCGTCGTTCGTCACGACCTAAACCCTCACATCTTCCAGGCTATTTGTGTGATAGTTTCACACAAATGTAAGCCTACTAATAAAATTGGCAGGATGAAACACCTAAATATTTCTCCTTAGAAATGAAGCCAAGCATTAGGATAGCTTAGGAAGTCACCGGGGTTCTCCTCTGGATCCATAACATCCCCTAGTTCTTCCTCCTTTGGACTCTACCACAAAATGTTCTAAATTTGAACCAATTCCCTTTCACACCCCTACGTTCGATCTCATTGAAAAGTTCTACCCTTTGAAACCCCTTGAAGATAATATTTCCTGATTTTTATCGAGAGTCTTCTTAGGTGAATTTGGTCATTTAAGATGTAATTAACTATAAGGGCTTGCCCTTATAGGAAGCATGTTCGAACCCAACTTAATATAAACCCTATTTAATTCTTTATATTAAATAGGAGAACTTGTCGGCAAATACAAAAGGTTTTGCAGAATAAATAGATGTCATATATTCCTTAGTTTATTTGATCGAGCCTCATCCTCAAGTCTTGTGTTTATCCTTCGGGATTGATATAG